>WBMZ01011922.1:0-112168 GCA_013400975.1 Atrichornis clamosus
GGCCGGAGCCCCCCCGCGCCGGGGCTGCCGCCGGTGGCACCGGACGTGCCCCCTGCGCCATTGGCGGGAGCGCCCTGGAATTCCATGACGCCAGGCGGGGCGGGGCGCGGGGCTGTCCCGGCCCCGGAGCTGCCCCCGCCCACAGCGAACCAGTGTTTTCCTGTGGGAAAGTGAGGGCCGCTCAGGCCGGCTTGTGTCCTCTAGTGCTGCCCCGCTGCTCCCGCCCTGCCGCTGGCAGCTCTGGCTGGCTTAAAGCGCGTAAGAAACACCGCAGGCAGGACTACAGAGTATTGTCTGCCCACCGCCCGCACCGGAACGCACGGAAAGCCCAGAGAAGGGAAAACTATTCCAATATTTTCAGGGTTTGCACCCTCGTTTCATCCTCGCTGATTACTGCCATTAAACCCGTGCTTTTCCAGGACTACAGGAACAGGTACGACCCTTTGAGCTTTACCACAAACGCTATTTGTGTGCCCAGACACAGCGCAGAAAGAGCTGGCCCAACTCTAAAAAGACACCAGACGTTCGTCTTTCACTGGCAGTACTGATAAGCGTTTGCTCCTCCTTTCCGAAGGCCTTTATCTCTGCAGACCACAGGCATCTTTCACCCTTAGGCATCCATAAGCAGCCATGAAGAAATCTAACCTAATGAGATTCCACTGGTCTAAGTGACAATAACATGCCAAGGACAACTGCAGTACTTCATCCTCACCCAGCCTAACCACCGCTGCTGCAAACGTGTCCAGATTGCTACGGGAAAGAAGATTAGGGTGGAAAACAGCTGGTGCACATTGGAGCCAAAGAAGACTCAAATGATAACGAAGAGAACAGAAGAACATTCAAATCAGAAGTTGTCAAGAGATGTTTTTAGCACCTTTCACAGAAAGTAGACAGCCCTCATTCAGCAAAAAGAGGCAGATTTCCACTTCTTGTACTCATTTGGGCTGTCCAAGTAGCAGACATTTTTCAAAATAATCTCTTTCACCTTTCCTTTGTTGGGAAACTCTCACCTTGCCCAAGAGACTCTGGGCAGGAGGAGACTGGCATTTATCAGGCTGGATTCGTTGCAACTATTATATCGTGCTGAAAATACTGTTTCAAAATGTTACTAGAAAAAAACCAAAACAAAACTAACACATTGTTTCTTTGGACCTTTCCAAATAGCTCCTAGTCAGCTTCCAATGCCGGGGTAAGGCGCTGGTCCTATTGGCCAAAGACCTGCCAGATGAACCCCAGTAACATCACAGACTGCAGGAAGATCTACAAACAACTGTAGCAGCTGCTTCCCTTTGCAACAGCACAGATCACAAGCCAATCAAAACGCAGCAGAACAGATGAAGTTTGCCTTTTTTGAGCAAAAAAAGAAAAGGGAGTGCAGAGCATCATCAGAGTATGATTGTTTTCAAGCAACACTGCAGGTATCTTTTAGAATAACTTGAAAAAGGCTTCCCACTGCAAAAGACATTCACAGTTCGTCACCAAACTCCAAAGGGTCTCTGATGAAAGAAGAAATATTTCTTTCCTAACTGCCCCAAAAGCACAAACTAAACATCCAAAATACTTAGTCTAGTTCCAACTCAACAGATAAAGGTCTCCTCCTATTACCCAGGGGAAATTGGGGTTGTTATTAATTTTATGTTAAAAGCTACTCCATTTCAGTGAAAGAAGGAATATAAAAGACTACCTTTATTTATCTACAGCCTTCCCTGACTCCTACTTTCATGCATCTCCTCCCAGAGCCAATTCTCCCTTCCTGCTCTCAATCAGAGCGAACTCTCTTCTCTTACTCATCGAACCTCCAACCACCCTTTGCACTGCAGATCTGCATGTTCACACCTATTCCCTGCCCCAGCTTCCAGCCTGATGGCCATTTTATAATTTCATATTCCCTACACACCTCCTTGAGTCAATGTATTTGCTCAGACAGTTGCATTTTTCTCTTCTTTCTTTTTTTTTTTTTCCTATCCCTATCTTTCATTGTCTTGATTCTGATGCCAAACAGTTCCCATCTTCCCCTAGTTTTTCAGCCAGTACCAATCCCATACCTGCTGTGTTTCCTTCTGCAGCTCCCAGGCTGGACAGCCTTTCGTAGCCAATTTCAATTCCATCCTTAAAAAATACTGGACTATATTTCTTCACCCTCACTCCAGTCCTGGCAGGCCTGCCACCCAGTTTCTGGTTGTGGCTGCTATGCACTTACAAGTTCTCCTAGAAATTAGTTAAATGTCAGTACAAAATGCTCACAAGTTTTAAAACTATCTTCCTCTTAAAATGTATTTTGAAATAATTAAAGTATTAGTAGCCTTAACTTAGTATTAACAATACATTTTGGTGCAGACTTAAATGTATTCCTAAATAAAAGGTGAAAATACACACTTGCCTGTTTTTACTAGGAAGTTACTAGGGGTGGCCATCATTGGCACTTGTCAAGGAAAGTACAAGCCATCTAAAAACCTCAAAATGATTTCCAATAATTTTGTCTCTGTGTAAATAGCTTTCTAATAGTATTTGTTTTGAAGGTTTCTATGTCATGAATTTGTGTGGCACAGAAGTTACAGCAGTGTGACAGCAGCCATTGCAATGCACAGTTGTTTGATATGCTGGATTGCCTATTGCATCACACAGAACATACATCTATTCTTTGGAATATTATATTCTCTGTCAAAATAGAGACCAGAAATACACTGGCCAAAACTAGAAGCTGTGTAGTACACCTATCTTTAGAGATTGGCACCTACTGGAATACAGATCAGAAGAAGTTGTGTTGTAGTAGGAGTAGTAGACACAGCTTTTTTATCATTTTTATCTTGCATTTTAATAGTATGTTTTGTCTTTTGCAGTTCTCTGCAATGCTTCACACGTATCAGACCATACAGTCCCACTGTTTAAAGGAAGCTCTTTGACACATGTTTACTTTTAAGCAACTCTCAAGCTTCATGGACTCCAGTGGAAGATTCACAGTCTTCAGTTTATACACGTGCTAAAGTGTCTCCCTGAAAACTGACCCCTAAAGAAAGTCCTCCTGTTTAAATAATATGGAAAGTGTACATGTGCCACCTGCAAAAATCTATTGGAATTCCTGGGTTCTTCAGGAAAGCTTAAAATGGGACAGCTACTTTAAAATGCAAAATTATCAGTCCTGACAAAGGTAATTCTTTTCACACTTTGAGCATCACATATGTGCAGAGGATTCAGAACAATCTATTTTGGAGACAAACTGCATTTTTCTAATGTCTCATAACCCAAGAGCAGTAAATCTGATCTTTTCTCCAAACTTTGTTTTTTTTAAATTAATATTGTTTCAATGAAAACTTTTTCCCAAAAGGAATTTCAAGGACAAAGCTCTAAGAGATCAAAAATAAGCCTATGATAGCTCAGGGAATAAGATTCAAGACTCCTGGGCTTTTCTTCTCTTTTTGGATTACCTCTAACTTTTAGGAGGCTTGATGAGTTTGACTCAGCCTCCACCTCTGTGGATCCTCTTCTGCAAAGACTTACCAAGCTCTTTGTTTCACTGAGTATATACTTGCTATTATATATGAACTCCTGGCTCTAACTCCTTATGTATCATCCAGGATTCTCTTATTATAATCTCATTTGTATGGCCTATTATTAACACATATGCACTGCTGGAACTCATCTCTCATCCTTCTAATGAGGTCCCACAGAACATGAAAGAGTAAATAACATTACATAAAATAGCACTAATTCTTTCTTTTCTGTGGTCCTGTGAGTTTCTTTTGGTGAAAAGAGTAACAAAAATGCTGTATGAGCACCCTAGTGACATTCTGAAACTCCATTCCTATTGCTATCTTGTTTGCTTATTTGTTTGTTCATAATAGCCTTTTAAATATGCGTCATATTTTAGTATACTTTCTAATGGAAAGTAAAAAAAAAAAAGTCCATTACCTTTTAAAATTTGGAAGTTAAAAATATCTTTAATTGCCTGATACAGAGCTAAGAACAGTTCCAGGTACATACAATGCATTGTAGCTGTAACCACAGTCTTCATTATTTCTTATCAGCTTTGAAGGACTGGCATGCAACAGTTCAGTATCTTTAAGGTGGAAACAGGACTTACAATATTACACCAAAAAAGCTGCATTCCTATTACACAGACACTATAAAAATACTGAACAGATACAGAGGTAACATTTTTAACAGCCGTGCTCTATTCTATATTATGTTTTTATTTGGCATGGCCCACGTGCTTAATATTGGACAATCATCTTCACATTTGTTTCAATGTGTGAGGATGATAAAGGAAAATGATAAGAAAAATAGCCCCATGTCCCAGACCTCCCCTTGTCAGGAGAACTTCAGCTTCTTATTGACTTCTCTAAGATAATGCCTTTTCTTCTGCCATTTCCCAGGACAGCATTATGCAATTTTCTTAGATATTACCAATTTGAAGTGCACTTAAGGGTTAAGTGAAACAGAAACCGAGTCCTAGCACCCGATAGGAATAGGGTACAACAGATAATTGTGAGGTTATTGCACAGCCTTGCAAAAGACTAGAAATTATATGATATGATGAGGAGTATCTGTAATTTTTTAGATAAAGTATGATCAAATGTCATAATGTATTTCAGAGATATGATGTGAAATTTCATTATAGAAATATGTTTAAGGCATTGGGTGAAAGGACTGTGGACAAATAAAAAGAAGAGGGAGTTTATTCTCTGTAATAAAGCAAGAATCTGAAATTTACTGTACCTGCCTGAATTAGTTTGCATTGACAGACACATTTCAAGTGGGTTTTTGCAGGATTTTCTGCAGAATAGGGAAGAACAATTGTTCCGGAGAATAGTTCTTCCTAAAGTTACAGCACAATAAAATTACTTAACTCGGTTTAGCTCTCCTGGTTCTTCACCCATGACTAAGTTATCAGAACAACCTTTGCTATCTTTTGAAGCATTGTACTGTACTGTGGAAGGAACTGGGTAGCCCGTGGGTTTCGTCCTAATGGAGACTACTGCAAGATTTTTTATTTCCAGTACTTCTGTGTTGATAGATTCATTAAAGCTGCCAAGGAGAAAGAACGAACACAAGCTCTATTTGGTTCCCAAATAAGATCCCTACTACTACTACTACTACTACAGTGATTTACTAGGAGCTCCTCTTGTAGAAGAATTTCAGCTTGCTGATTTGCCCCAAGGCTCACACATGTTGGAAAATAACCCCCTGCAGGCTTGCATTAGGAAGGGGAAAAGAAGGCTCTCTCTTTTCCACCACCCATTAAACTCACATTGGCTTCATTTTGCAGCATTGTTCTTGTATAGGATGTCTTTTTACACACTGATGCAGCATCCAGCTCATGCTGACACTGCCTTGAAAGGCTCTATGAGCTACTGTATTTGACAGAGCTAAAAGATAATATTATTTATTTCATTTCTTTGCTCAGTGGGGTAATCTCATGAGATATGAATCTCTTCTTTATGAGGGCCCTGGGGATGGCAGGCAGAATGAAACTCTGTCACACTTTAGTACAATGCAAACAGCACAGACCAAACTACTCAGGCACCAACAGCAAACAGCAGACCGAATATCAGTTATGACACCCAATAACTTAATTTACTTGCAAAAATATTCTATAGGCTAGTTGCCTTCAAAATATATCTGCTTGTTCCTCATAAAAATAAAAGATTGTCTTGAAATAGCGTTGATGCTTCATAAGCCTCATTTGTGATGCTTCCTCAAGCCCCAGCTGAGGAAGGGTCTCAAAAACAAAAGTGCTCTTCTGAGGTCTGACTCTCAGACAGTTGTGAAGTGTTCTGACATGTCCCATCTTTCTTAGCAAGTACTCCCAAATCTCAAAACCCACTTCTGGAGAAAGTGGTCTCCTGAGACCAGAAAAGGGAGAGAGAAGATAGAGTAGCAGACATTATATCTTAAAGCATCAGCAAAGAACATGAAGTTATTTTCAGTCTTATGAGACTACAGAGCTTTGGGGGTTTTTAAAGAAATGAAAGCTTCCTATTTTCCCAACATGCTTTGTAAGTTACACACTCTGTAGACTCTACTTTACCGAACCATATTTTTAGATTATTTTTCTTCATTTTTCCTCCTCCTCAAATTCACATCTCACAAGGCACCTCAGTATGAAAACTGCAGTTGCTACTGAGAGTAGCACTTCATTGTATCACTACTCATTAGTTTCCTAATGCTTAGAAACTTCTGCAACACAAGTCATGTTCAAGCCTAACAAAGAATAATTTGCCCGGACTATTCCGTGTTGAGTATCTACAATCCCAGCTGAGAATAAAAGGATTCACAGATATTCACCTAATCTGAAACTTGGGCCTACTGTGCCTCTGACTACATACTCAGGTGTGGGCATCCCAATAGAGGTTATTTTTTAAAAAATCCTTTAAAACACCCTTATAACTGCTTTCACATCACAAAGAAGAAAGTGCTAGAGCCAGAATTAGAATTTCCTGTCTCCCAAACACACTCTGACCACACATCTCTTGTGTCAGAGAAGGGGGCCGGAAGCAAGGGTGCAAAGGAACGATGTGGCAATAGGTGGTTCCTTCTGATCAAACAGTGCCTGGCAGTCTCACTTGCTTTGTGGGTCCCACAAGGCTACTTCCATGGGGCCCAGCTGCCTTAAAGGAGTCCAGGGATCATTGTTGTATGAGAAGGATTTGTCAGGCAGCACCAGTTTGTCATATATGACTTGTATGTCTTAGTCAGTTGCTGACAAAATCCCCTCTTAAATTTTACAGTGAGATTAGGAACTTTTTAAGTAAAAGTCCTACATCCTTGCAGACAGGTGATAACATCAAAATCTCATCTTTTGTTTTTGAATTCTAAAGAAAGTGTCAGACAGTTGTGTTTGCAGGCACAAGCTCGATCTCCTAACCACTCAAAACTCATCAAAACAAACAAGCAACAGAAGGTAAACAAGAATGCACAAATATAACTTGTGCTAACATTGCATGATTCTGGCAAATCTTTTGTTCTGTGGGGACTCACTACAATTTTTACGTGCTAAGTGTACAACTTATAGTGTACAAGTGATGTTCAAATACAAGCCACAGCCCGGGCAACTAAAGTGGAGAATATCAGTTGGATTTAACATGGACTGCAGGGCATGGATCTCAGGACAGGGGAAGAGAAGCAGCACCACTTGAAACCTCAGCAACAAAGAACCAAAGGAAAGGGCTGCCAGCCTGTTTTCCCTGGGCTACAAGGTTTCCAGGCACAGCTTCCATGCTGGCACAGTGTCTCACTTTCAACAGAGGGGCTGTGCTGCTGCAGGATAAATCTCCACTGTGAAAGGGAGTAATTTATCAGATGCTACTGAAGTTGACATTATACACTTAATTCCATCTTGAAGTTACACCCTGTGGCCTAGCCCTGACCCCCAATGGACAGCAAGCATTCCTGGGAGTCACTGTCATTTCCCACCTGCATTAAAACCACGGCACCCTTCTCCCTTGGTTCACTGAAGGACAAGCTGGCTGGCTGGCAGTCCTAAATTTTGGTATGTGGCTCAGAAGGCCAGGAAGATTGCTCATGCCACATCTGCAGTATTTAAGATTCCTGGTTATGAGAACCACAAGGTCACCTGTAGAACCTTTTCAGACAAAGGGCCGCCTGCAAAAGCCAGGAGTGAACACATGTCGGAGCCATGCCCAGGTCTGCAGATGTGAGAGGGGGTATGAGAGGCACGAAGGCTTCTCCTGGAAACTGTTCCTGTAACTTCCTGATACAAAAGCACATCAGGGAGAAAAAAAAAACCCAAACAACAAAACAACCATCATCAACAAGATTTTCCAACTGTGACTTTCACACACTGGTAAGACTTCTTCATAGCCCTGCTTTGAGAAACTACCGATCTGGCATATTCTGACACCGACATCACTTCTAGGCCAGAGCCCAAGTCAGACAGGAACACAAAGGAACAAATACACAGCTGTATCATCATCATGTTCCCAATATTGAAATATAACTGTGTGAGGACATGATTTTTCCAGGCCTCACATACATATGACTTAAGAAAGATCCTCAAGGGGCATAGTGCGCTGTATTACAAATTCCTCATAGATGACACATAATTACCTCTGTTTTGGAAAGGATTAGAAGAAACACTGGAGGGGAGTCCAACCAGTGGTATTCTTTGAACATCACACTAACAATTTAATTTCAATTGCATGTGTGCAAAAAGATAGTGTGTAAAGAAAATGACAAATTATTCCAATACTGAGTCAACAAGAAGCCACATGTCTGTAATCCCAGAATGTCAGTATTCTCCAACTCAAATTTATGGTAAAAAACTAATAACAATAACAACAAAAACAAACAAACAAACAAAAACCACACCCAAAAGCCACCAAGCATTTTCCAAAAAAAAAAATTGTATGATTTTCTTCTAAGAGAAACAAATACAAATCTGTTTTTATTCATACATAGGTCTTCAGTAAGCTAGCAGAACATTCCCTACACAAGGAGATAAATACTACTACAAGATTGTTGTCTGAGTATATGTGGGGCTTGTATGATCCAGTCAAAAGGAAACCACATCAAATTCAGCACCCAAAGAATGAGGCCTCTCTACACTGCAGACTGGATCCTTAACTTAGGGCATTTCTCCCTCAAGCCAGCGGACCTTTGAAAATTTACACTAGCTGAGGATCTGACTCATAACATTTTATCAAAGGTCGAATGATCAGTGGCACAAGCTGCTTTAAACAGGATTTATGAACACCACCAACATGCCACAGACTGCTGACCATGTGTTATTGCTGCTGAACATAACCCAAAGTGAGGGCTTACCCACTGGAGGAACTCTGCTTGACTTTTCTGTCTTTTTAGACCTGTCCTGTTTGCTCTCCCTTTTGTTGCTGTCCTCCTTTCCTCCTTCAGTTCCTTTGTAGAGTCTCCTCAGTAAACCGAAAGCAGGCAGACGTGGGTGGGGTAGTGTAATTTGGGAGCTCCTCCCAACTACTGGAAATGCAACTTCAGTTCTAGCAAGGAACATTTCCAAATCAATTTTCATCTTAGTTGAAAAACAAATGAGGATACCTGATTTTTTTTGTTTTTCCTCTTCAGCTGATCATTTCAAGAAGAGTGTAACTTTGGTCTAGGAACTTCAAATTATTGCAAACGGTGTCACAATGGAATGAAAAGTCCATATTGCAGAGCTGTGCAACGTACATTCTCTCTCATGTTTCTTAAAAACTATAAGGCATAGGGGTCCTACAGAAAATAGACATCTACCATGTATATAATATACATATTTTATACCTCATGCTCACTCTTAGCTTTGAATTTTTGCAAAGTTGCCAAACATACGGGTGCCAAATAGGAAACTAGAATCTAGGCCTTACACACAGATTTAGTAATTAAGCACAGTGTCTCTGCAGGCTGCAACTAAAACCTTCATTAGAGGGAGAGCAAAAGTAAAGAGGCAGAGACCTATTTTTGGTATTGTTTTCCTATGAAATATACTGTTCCATACAACTGACCCATTCACTACTCTCCAGCTGTATTCTTAAAATTAACCAGAACAGACCAAATCTAGGTGTTCAGACTAGCAAATCAGAAAAAACCACAAGCTTAAGGAAATCTTAGGACCTGAAGCATTATCTTCTACAATATTACCTGTGTGTCTAATTAGCCAATTCATTTCAAATGATTGCTGCCACATTTCAAATTACTGTGAAGCACACTAACAAGGCTGACGATACTTACGGCCAAACAAAGAGGAACCTTGGTTTCTCAGGTTGATCACATATATACGTGCAGAGCAGTGCATGTTACTTCCCTGAAAGAGCTCACAGTTTAATTATCCCTGCATGGGATGGAGACAAAGGTATTGAGCACAACAATGGAACCAATACGAGGGTAACATCTGGTTTAGAATTGTTTTAAAATCTTGATTTTGAAATATCTGCACAAGTAACAGCTGTGGGCTATAAGAATAATAAAATACAGCTATTCACCACAGACTTGTTAGGAGATTGGTATCCAGGCATTCACTGTGAGACAATAAGTATATTTAACAGTAGCTATTGCATTAATACAGGGGTATTATAAGTAACATTTGTATTTCTCCCCCACCTGCTCCCAGCCCAGTATCAGGTATTTTAACACACTGTCTCTACCCATTGTGCTGATGACACAGAAACTGAAGCAGATGACTATTGACATTTGGCAGGAAACTGCACCTGCAAATATCAACTTAGATTCATTATGGTTAACTACATTTTTGTCAAACAATATGATGTCATAGTATCTGAAGTAAAAAATGTTACCTTGTGTCATATAGCCTCTTAATTATCGTCCTAAAAACACGCACACACCGGTTTCTTTTCATCCTGTCCTGATCCTCCATATAAAAATAATATGAAAACGTAACACATTTAAGTCTTGCAAATACATTATCTGGAATTTACCCTTTGGGACACCAATAAAATGCAAAAGAAAATATATCCAGATGAGACAGTTCCATACACATATATATGATAGTACATAACCGACTGCCTAGCAGACAAAAACCCCACTCTTAAAGAACATGTTTTCAAATTTTGGAAGTGACCTCAGTGGACTAAATTCACATTTGCTAATAACTCTGCACACTTAGAATATTCTAAAAGGAATATACACATCTGTTTCATACTTTTATTGAAGTCTTTCATCCTTTCTCTTGCCCACGTCTAAGAGCATTTTTACATGTCAGAAACACTGAATTCTTATCAGAGCAACTTTTGACCCATCTTATGCTAATCTGGGCACCTGTGAACAACCAGTTTTGTGTTCTTCACTCCCACAGGCATCTTTCATGTGCAGATTAGAAGTCAAGGGCCAGCGAGTACCTTAGTCTTTCCTCATTCCAGTCTTGCATAATGTGACAGTGGACTTGACAGGCCATTAAAATACACTGTAAAGCACTGATACTACAATTAAAATGGAATATACTGGAGGAAGCAACAAGGGTGAATGAACAAATGAATGAATGAATGAATGAACAACAGTGTTATGACAGTTACACATCTAATGATTCCAGATAGACTGAAAAAACTGTGTTCCATGTTAAAACAAGTAAGAGCTTTTAAGCAGATCATAGCCTGGTCTCTCACACTGCATACTGCAGGCCACAGAAGCCCACCCAAAATCTCAGGCATCTCACAAAGAGATATCAGGATGAAATACGAAAAGCACGGGTGGTCTCATCTCTTAAATTATGTCAAGATAACAGGAAGTTTTAAATTCTAGTCTTGATCCTTTGACTGACTTGAGAAGGTAGTATAACCAGTTTGTATGAGTGTCACCACTTAAATAGTCAGAGTACTTACTTATCCCACAAGGATACTGTCAGTTTTAATTAATTATGTCTGTGAAATCCTTTCTAAATGAAAAGTGGCAAGCATGATTTTTTAACAAAGTCTAAAGCACCACTGCAGAATCAGAGAGTGTTCATTGTTTTATCAAGAGAATAACATTTCTCATAAAATACATTTCAAATGGGAAATTATAATAACAGCCCTTTTGACTTATTTAGACTTTTCTGTGAGGAGCAAGGCAACAGACTTTTGATGAGTTCTAGGAATAGAAGTGTAATCAAGAACAAGAGACACAGGAGCACTCGCCCACTGACATTAACGTGGCACCAGCTAAACGGCATTGCATAAATCATGAGAGTGGGGTCTGTGTACCCAGCACTGCTGTAGGGCTGAGCTGAAGGAAAACTACTCCTCCGCCTATTAAATGTTGCTTGCTTGTAGTCTGACTGTGGGCAAGGGTCTGTGCAATTCTCCTAGATATAACCCCCCAAATAGAGACTCCAGTACTGGAGAGAGTGGGGCATTAGTAGCCCCAAACTACCTGTAAGGTGGTGAGGTATGATCTACAAAGGGCCTGCTCTATGCCCGTATGACTCCACTGCTGTCAGCTCTCCTGCTCACAGGGTACCACAGCTCTACTCTGTAGGCAGAATCCAGGTGTCAGAGTTAGGAATCACAGGTAGCTGCCATGTAAACACATCTCTCAGGATGCAGTGGACCCTCTTTTTTAGTCCTCTTTACACAAAGATGATATAAAAAACCCCACAGATAATAGAGTAGACTGAAACATTCAGAAAAGACATGGATCAAACAATCTGTGAGTTACACTGATTCAGCACATCCACTGGACAGTTCTGTGGCCCAGCTCTTTCCTGGACAACTCCACCTATTTGGCCTGCACTGGCACGCTCCACACCCTCTGTGCCAAGAGCAGGAGTTTCAGAGGAGGAAATGAATCATGCCCTAAGAATGCAAGTGAAATCCCACAGGTCTATGAAAATACTTCTTCATCTGCATATGTATACATGCATACCTCACATTCGCCAATTACATCTCAATCAGGTACTGCAAAAGAATAAAAATACCCCAAATCTAGTGGAATTTAACATCAGGGGGCATGTCACAGATATGGCACATGACTATAGGTGAAACAAGCAGTACTAGATGACTTAAAATATAATGTCAACTGAATTTGGGTCTGATCCAGAAAAAACCCCACAGCTTTTCCAGGCTACAGACACATCAGGTTTGAATGGCTCCACTCTGTAAACATGACACACAATTCAGAAATATGAACTTGGTACAGAAAATAAAGACAGTGAGGGATTGTATGGACTTGGTCAGATGTCCTTTACAAAAATATTTCAGCTAGTGTTTTTATAATGTAAGAAATGGTGGGTGATGTCTGATTTGTGAGTTGGCCAAGACAAACCCAAGGGAGATCCCCTTAATTAAGCTATTACTCATTTGTTTACATTTTGAAGTGAAGTTTCCACTTCAAGTCTCCTCTCTGCCTCTTTGTTTGCCAGCTTCCTCCTTTTTTATCACATCAGCTTAAGACATCCAGGCACGAGAGCCACTTATCCATGCTGGCACAGGCCTGGCCAAGCAGCACGGTTCTTCAGCAAGCTAAAAGGGTGGGATAGCTGCATCACCAAACTTTTTGGAACAGTTCAGACACATCTTTCTAAAACAGTGCCATGCTTAAGAACCTAATTTAGCATCAGGCTCCAACATAGGAGCTTATCTCGCTTGCTAACAGGGATTTTTAGGGTGCTAGGCGTCACTCTGGCAGGGAAGCCCCCACCTTGGGTGGGGACAGACTTGAAGTGGGCAGATGACACCGTGAGCAATAGTCCTTGCCCATGCTGCTGTTAAACAAAAAGGCACTGCAGGTAACACTGTTATTTGGAAATAAAGTGACAGGTGCATCACACTGCAGATCTCAGGGCAGTCCAACCACAGCTTTGCTAGTGTTTGAAACAATTCCCACCAGAGACATCTGGCAGCAACCCACCTTCAAATATCCTCTACCTAGATGGTTATGTTGAAGACATGGAGGAGATTTGAAGCCACCAAAGAATGCAGTGGTTACAGTGCCCAGATCACCATCATACCTCTGTAAACATACTTTCCTGAAGAGGTAGAGGGGTGAAATTTTATTCTAACCAATTCTTCAGTCTCCTGCTTACTGGTAGTTACTACATGTCATGAAGAACTGATTGTGGACTCCTGCTCCAGATCAACTTCCACTCTGATTTAAACATATTTTATGTGACAATGTTATCGAATCATAGAAAGGCTTGAGCTGGAAAGGACCTTAAAGATCATCCAGTTCCAATCCACTGCCATGGGCAGGGATGCCACCCACTAGACCAGGTTGCTCAAAGCTTCACCCAACCAGGCCTTGAACACCTCCAGCGCAGGGGCATCCACAACTTTTCTGGGCAACCTGTTCCAGTGCCTCACCACCCTTTGTATAAAGAACTCCTTCCTAACATCTAATCTAAATCTCTGCTCTGTTAGATTAAAATCATTCCTCCTTGTCCTATCACTATCTGCCCATGTAAAAAGTCACTCTACCTCTTTTTCATAAGCCTCTTTCAAGTACCGGAAGGCCACAATGAGGCCTCCCTGGACCCTGCTCTTCTCCAGGCTGAGCAACCCCAACTCTCTCAGCCTGTCCTCATAGCAGAGGTGTTCCAGCTTCCTTGAACTTCTTCCTGATTCTCTCTGGACCTGCTCTAACAGGTTGCCTTTCTAGTGTTGAGGATGAGCCAGACCAGCAGCCCAGGTGGGGTGTCACGGGGGTAAAGGGGGGAATCACCTCCCTTGACATGTCAGCTGTCCTCCTGATGCAGCCCAGGATGTATTTGGCTTTCTGGACTGGGAGTGCACACTGCTGGCTCATGTCCAGCTTGTCACCCAAAGGAAGTCCCAAGGGCTGCTCCCAATGAATTCATCTCCCAGGCTGTCCTCATGTCTGGGATTGCTCCGATCCTGGTGCATCACTCCCCAATGCCCGAGTTCTGGACCTGTTCCCATCCCTATGTAAAACCGCATGTGGGAGTAAGCAGGGCAAAGAAGCCACAGCGACGGATCCTATAATCCTGCAAGTCCTTGCGTGGAATTCGCACCAGGTTTGACCGGACAACCCAGGGCTGCCCATCCCGGCACATTTCCTACACTTGCGGCGGTTCGTTGTGGCACCACGGCCCCATCCCTGAGGCGGCACGAGCGCTCCCGCTCCCGCTCTCCCGGTGCTGCTCCCGCTGCCGCCGCCAGTGGGAGCCACGGCGCGTGTTTCCCGCTGCTGCCTCCGTGAGGGGCTGCGGAAGAGCTTTACAACGCGGCGGGCTGCACGAATTCCGTGAATTGGAAAGGCATGGCTCCCTGGATTCTCCTTTAACCGCGCGTATTAAAAAACCCCCAACAATAAACTCAACTAAACACGGGCAGAGAGGCGCCGGGCGGGGCTGAGGGGAGGGGGGCGTGGCCTGTCCGCGCGGCCCCGCCCGTTTCCGCGTCACGTGACCGCCGCTGCGGGCAGTGATGGCGGCGCTGGTGCGGGACCCGCTGTGGCCGCGGGCGCGGCCGCTGCCGCTGCCCCCCGGGGGCGGCTCCGTGCGCTCCCTTCGCCGGGACTGCGCCCGGGAGCTGGTGAGTTCGAGGGGGCTGACAGGGAGGTGGGGGACCGGAGGCGGGCGCGGGGCCCTCCGGCCTCGGGAGGCGCTGGGCTTCCGGTGTCGGCGGCTGTGCGTAGGCTGCCCGCGGCCCGTCCCCGCCGTGAGACCGCTCCGGCATCCGGCTGACGGGCTGTCGCGGTTCCCACCGGTGGGAACCTTGCTTTTCGTTACTGTCGCTTAGCTGAGCAGTAAGGTTTGCTGTGAGAGAGTCCTACCCTATAGCCTCTTACCTATATATATATATATATATAGGTAAGAGGCTATAGGGTAGGACTCTCTCACAGCAAACCTTACTGCTCAGCTAAGCGACAGTAACGAAAAGCAAGGTTCCCACCGGTGGGAACCTTGCTTTTCGTTACTGTCGCTTAGCTGAGCAGTAAGGTTTGCTGTGAGAGAGTCCTACCCTGTAGCCTCTTACCTATATATATATGTATATATTTACATGTATGTGTATACATACACACACAAGGTGGTGTCTTGATCCTGGCGGGACTCCAGGCGCACGCCAAAGCCACTCTGTCACTCCTCTCCTCAGCTGAACAGCGGAGAGAAAATGTAACAAAAGCGGTCCTACGTGGAGAGAAGGGCAGGGAGATCACTGAGCAATCACCATCACGGGCAAAGCAGACTTGACCTGGGGAAATGAGTTTAATTTATTACCAGTCAAAATCAGAGTATGATTATGAGAGATAAAAGAAATCCTAAAAACACCTTCCCCCTTTCTCTCCCTCCTTCCTGGGTTCTGTCTCCTTCTCCCCAGTGATACTGGAGGACAGGGAATGGGGTAATGGTCAGTTCATTACAGGTTGTTTCTGATTTTTTCCAATAGTACAACTTTTCACTGTTCCTGTTTACAAGCTGATTTAGACTATGTTCAGTCCTTTGGTAACCAGGAATTAAAACAAGCACCGTAGGGAACATTCATGCTTTTCAGATTATCTGATTTTTTGCCTCCCCTCTGGATGAAAGGAAACATGCCTGGTTAATGATTTTCTTTGTCAGAATGTTTAATTTTCAGCCAATTATCTGACTGAATTTTGCTGCTTTTTTAGAACATCCCTGAAGAAAGCTTTTATGTAAAGTGTAACGGGCGACTGGCCAACGATGAAGATGAGTTGCAGAGTGGAGTCGTTTATAGCTTGGAGCCAAGACTTTGTGGTGGAAAAGGAGGTTTGTTGTTTAACTGCTTGTTACTGATTAGATTCTTAGGTTAAAAAACTTCTGCTATGCCATAGTCTACACTGATAGCAGGAGTCCTCAGATATTAGCAGGTCTCTTGTTGTGTGTCTGACTGTGATGTGATGTCTCTGAGCTGAAACCAAAGTGTATGTACAAAGCTGAGAATTGAACAGGGAAGCTGCAGTGCAGCTCTTTTTCACATCCCTTTCCAGATTAGCTCTGTTGGTAGAAAGAAATCTGTAACATGCTTCAAGGTAACTTCAGAGTTGAAATTGTGTTGAAAAGGACCTGTCATCTTAGGTTCTTAAGTTTCATTTGTGGTCACTTAGGACAAATATTTTCAGGTACAAATAGTCTGTGTATGTTATGTGACCTAAATGACTTTGTCTTCTCTTATTTTAAAACCCATATAAATGCCAAGATCTCAGTAGTCAACTAAATAATGCAACCTACGTTAGACTCTTTATATTGATAAAGTATTGTAGCTGTGTTACTGAAGGTGTTTATTAGGTGAACACAATACTTTTTTTTGCCTCACAGTACAGCAGTCTGTCTGACCTGGTTACCGTTTATAACACTCGTTAAAGGTCCTTTTAGGACATGGAAAAGTATAGATTTCTTCAGCTTCCAATTAAAAAACAGTGCTTGGCATGTTGCGAGTGCATGAAGGATTCTGTTGCCATTAATCCACACCGTGTTTCTTTGAGCTTGTTAAACAAGGGTCTTTCTGAAGCTGGAGACAGCTTGAAGTGGGACTGAGTGAGAGAAATTAGCAGGCTTGCTATGAGTAATCAGTGGCTGAGGAATGTATAGACATCTGTTTTGGGGGGCTCTCTAGCATAACATTGTGCAACTTTTAACTTGCCCTCAACTTCAGGTATTTTGAGAGAAAGTGTTAAATCCACTGGATTCTTCTTCCGTAATTAATTATTTTGTTGTGTGCCAATTCATCTCTGTTTGTTTCTGTTCAGCTAATTCTTGCTTACTTTTTTTTCTCTGAAAGGGTTTGGGTCGATGCTGCGAGCGCTTGGTGCTCAGATTGAGAAGACAACAAATAGAGAGGCTTGTCGAGATCTCAGTGGAAGGAGGCTGCGAGATGTCAATCATGAAAAAGCGTAAGGCATTTTGTTAGAAGCTGAAATTATAAAATAACCTGATCCTGTAGCTCATTGTTAACGGAAGAGATCAAATGACAGACTGTTGTAGCAGTGAAATGGTATTTTGAATACTAAAAAGAGCAAAAGTGAAATCTTAAGTACAGATGGACTGGAAACCAACAGGACTCTCCTAACTGTAATTCTGTTATTGCAAAATTGATGTGATTTTACTGCAGCCTGCTTCTGAGAGACTGTTCTGCACCTCTTGAACTCCTCATCTGGAGTTCTCACAGTTCTCTCTGAAGCTGCAAGACCGCAATATTGGGGATGTGTGAACTTCACTGCTGTTTCTGGCTTTCAAAAGAAACTCTACTCTCTTCTCTGGAGCAGAATTTTTATCTGCTCCTTCAGTAATTCCTCCAGGGGCTGTTGTCTTTTCCCATTGTCTTCCCTCCTAGCAGGCGGTGGAAGCATTCTGTAATTGCAAAGTAATGACCTGCTATTACATGAAGTGCTGGACTCGCTTTCACGGCTGTGTCTTCGGCAGGATGGCTGAGTGGGTGAAGAAGCAGGCGGAACGGGAGGCGGAGAAAGAGCAAAGGCGCTTGGAGAGGCTGCAGCGGAAGCTGGCGGAGCCACGGCACGCGTTCACCGACCCGGAGTACGAGCGGCAGTACCGGGAGATGGCCGAGCGACAGGAGGAGTCCCTCCGTATAGGTACTGCGCGGTACCCTCCCTCTCTGGCCTCAGAATATAAAGCAAATTAAAAGTTGGTCCAGCCTCACTCCACTGTAAAAATATACAAAAAAAATTTTAAGTTTCAGCGGCATTTNCGGTCCAGCCTCACTTCACTGTGAAAATGTAAAAAAAAAAAAATTGCTGATAGTAACTCTTTTAATTGAATGAAATTTTAAGTTTCAGCGGCATTTGTTTGACTGAATTTTTCCCCTTTGTCTGCAGCATCTCTTAAGTTGCATTGAACAGCATAACACCATACAAGTGATGCTTCACCTTGCTCTGCTACCTTACCTCATAATAAGAGCCAGATTCTGTGAAGGTGGTGTTGCTGGATGAGCTGTAGGAGTTACATAAAAACTAGATATTGTATCTAGCTACAGAATACCTTGTTTGACTTCCTGGTCTTTGTAGTTTCTTTCTTTAACCCTATATTGTTCCCTCGCTGTCAGCTAGGCAGTGAAACTTGAGGCTGAATGGGATGAAGAAGCTGAGAGTTCAGTTCAGAAATCCAGTTTTAATTGACTTTGTTCCATAGTAAATCCATGTAGGAAAGCTTTTACTGCTCCTGAGTTTATGTTGAATCTTTGAGTCTACATGAATGTGCACCAGTAGTGATTCTATCCATTAGTGTTTTAATTGCATCTGAAATGAAAAGATAAGTAGAATTTACAACACACATGATTTGTGTACTGATGAAGTGGACTTTCAAATTTGTTTTGAAGGGCTGCAGGTTATTGCCAGCAAAGCAGTGGCATCAGAAAGTGGCAAGAGTCGGAAGCGTCCTGGTGAGCCTGGAAAGAATGAAACAAAATCTGAAAAAAGAAAATGTCCTTGGTAAGAGTCATACCTTGTTTTCATACTCAAGTCTTGAGCCTGGAACAGGGTGAAAGGTCAGATACAAGTAAGCAGAGTCTAATCTGAGATGTAGACTGAAATAGAAACAAGAAAATTGAACTGATAAAATCAAAGAACTGAAAGTAAACATTTCTGCACTCCTGTAATTCTGTCCCAGATGGAGCAGACAAACTTTATTTGCAAAATAGGCACTTTTTCCCCCCACCCCTTCTAATATAATTTTATTCTACTACTTCCCATTGTTCTTTTCTTCATTAATGAATTATATTTACAATGAACTTAAAAAGATTATTTTTCCTCTGGCATCTTTCACCTAATGTAACATGAAAGAGAAGTCAAAGATCCCAGTCATTTCTATATTGGGAATGCTGTAATACCTGTTTTGGGGGTATATAGGTCCTGTTCAATACCAGCAACTCTTCCATTAACTAAACTAGACTAAAGTGCTGTTGGAGTAGTTCATTATATCTCTTGAAGTGGGTTTTGGAAAGAAATTAAAAAGTGACAATTACAAAAAATTATTTAAAAAAAAAGTTAAAATAGATGCATGTTAATTTGTAACACACTCCCTGTGCCAGGTTGGGATTGGATGATGCCACAGGCTCAGGCTGTGAGGATGACAATAAAGATGAATCCCCTTGTGCATCTGACAGAAGTTGTCCATCAGGCAGCAGATACAATGACAATATTGGAAATCCAGATGAATGTTCAAGCTGTGCCATGGCTTCAGCAGAGGATAGTCCAGCTACCAGTGCAAGTGAGAAACCACTGGAGCAGCCAGAATGTCCTGGAAGAGATCTGCAAGGAGAGATGAGCATGGGTGGGCAGGCTGAAATTCCGGATGAAGAAAACAGTAAAAAGCCCCCAAAGGAAGAAGTGCAAGAAAAGAATGAAGTGACTCAAGCTCAGAGAGAAGAGCAGCAAGAAAATGTTTCTGCTAAGGCACAGGAAACAAACCAGTTACAGAGCACAGTAAGTATGAAGCAGAATAAAGCTTGGTATGTCTTCAGCTGCTTTTAGAGCTGAAGAAGCAAGCAAGCTCCAGCTCCAGCAAGGTAACTTTTCCCACTGGACTGATGAAAGCTCAACTGATACTTGGCACTAAAGGGTGCCAATACCTGTGCTTTATTGGTCCTTGCATAATATTACTGTTAAAGATTTGTAGGGATAATGAATCTGGACTTATTCTAGCAATAAAACAAAGTGTGGCTTTTTTTTTTTTTCAGGCCAGGGAGTTACTTTTCTGCCTTTTTTCAGCTTGGGTGGAAAGTCTGCCATCAGCTGCCACTGGCAATGACTGAACTCTGATGTCTGAAAGTTCATTACAGTTCAATGGAAAAAAGACCAAAGATGTAACCTGATCAATTAGAACTTTGTAATTTACTGTACTATTAGGAGCTGGCAAATCTTAAGCAGGATGTTTACCATTCTTCACTGTTTACCTTTTGCTCAGTATTTGCGAGACTTTCTATTCCTAGAACAGGAAACTCCACCAGAGCTGTGGCAGATTGTTATTGCAGGTGGAAATATTTTGTTAGTAGTCCTTGATGAATATTTTTTTTTTAGAAGTAGGCTGAGAATAATGAGGCAACCAGTCAGGTTTTTGTATGCTTAGCAGGACAAAGGTTCTAATTCTGCTAGCAAGAATTGTTTTTGCTGAGTGCATAAGGGAGTGCCCTCATTCCCCTTGCTGCTATTACTTGCTCTGAAGTCTCTTTGCTACATACTAAAAAACTAATATGTACATGTAAATACTGAACTCAATGGGTTTAGATTTTGGTGTCCTTTTTAGTGTGTTAGTGTTTAGTATTAGAGTTTAGTGTGTTAGTAAATTCCAACATTTGAATTATTCCGTCGTAGTCCTCGTTCTTTTGTGGACAATGGACTTGGACTAGACAAGCTGTGGAGGTCCCTTTTACCCTCGATCAATTTGCAAATATACCAATTTCCTTCTAAGATGAAATTTTATTCCCTTTTTTTTGTTTGTGACAGGGTGAGATGTGAACTTCAGAACTTGTTTTTTGGGTTAATCTTACTAAAAAGAGATGCTTTTATATCTGTTTCTTTAATTACGGTGTAACTGCATGAGAAATAACTTTTCATCCTCCTTCCTGCTCCTGCTGGAGGTAAATTGGTTATATTCTGCATCAGGCTGAAAAGAGGCTGTTAGCTTTGCTGTGCCTCTGGAAGCCAAGGTTAAGCTACTGAACTGCTGGGCGAGATGGTGAAGTGTTGGATTTAGTTCAGTTTTCTTGGGAGTCCTGAATGTTCCTGGGGATAATTATAGAATCTCCTGAGGTGTAAGGCACCCACTAGGGTCGAAGTCCAACTCCTGGGCCTGCACACGACAGTCCCAAGAATCACACCATACGCCTGAGAGTGTTGTCCAGAAGCTTTTTGAACTCTTGTTTGTCTTGAATGTTTTTCTCTTTGCAGGAGTTGGAACCGATAGACCTGCTGGCCTTCAACTCTGCTGCTGAATTGGAAGCCCTGGGTTTAGAGAAGCTGAAGATGGGATTGATGTCTTTAGGACTGAAATGTGGAGGCACTTTGAAGGAAAGAGCAGCAAGGCTATTTTCAGTGAGAGGTCTGTCTAGAGACCAGATCAAACCATCCTTATTTGCAAAGCCCCCTAAAGGGAAAACCGCTGGTTAGATTTGAGATTATTTACCTTTTGGCATGTGTTTTTGATGTCATTAAATAAAAGCTCTTGGTATCCTTTCAACTGAGTATCCCCAGCTTCTAAACTCACATCCACAAGATAAGCTTCCCAAGGAGTTACGAAAAGGATGGGCAGGTGGGAAGTGTATCATCATAGCCACGGTGCTTGGGGATCTGTTTGACACCATTCTGGAGGCAGGAGAGAAACGTTGAGGCTCTGCAAATCACTTCTCATGGGGGTTGTGATGGGACAAGTGGGCCCTGTGGAGAAAGGAAATGGCTGTGTTTACTGAATGTTTTGTTAGGAAACTGGGATGGAGGGTGCTTGGGGGTTCAGCTTGGCATGATGAAGTTTTGCTGGTGTAAATCCATTGGCTGGGAATGTTAGATGCTGGCAGCAGTCCCTGCCTAGGTGGCAAACCTTTGGTGTGCTCACAGCCAGCTCTCTGAAAGGGGGGTACAGCATGTGAGTCAGGAGAGCCTTCAGTTCTGTGAGCACACTCTGGCTCCTCTCTAGTGTGGAAGGGAAGCCTGGGCTAAAAGTGAATGGGTCGTGTTAATGATGTGTTTTGGCAAAAGCTCTTACCCAGGTTATTTCCCCTCACTGCAATTGCTCTCTTGCTTCAGTTGCACTGATGCAGCCTTTTCCAAGTCTACCCTGTGTGTCACCTACTTGCCTTTTTTGTTGTGGGTTCCTTGTTAAACCAGATCAGTTCCCTGATGTGGCTGTAACAAATTTACTGCTGCCAGCACAACTGAAGCAGCATTACATAAAGTAGGGAATAAACACTGGTTGGTGAAGGGGAACTGGAATATTTTAAACCACCAAACACTTCATTGAGCAACTGCATCTTCAGTAGTGCCAGAACTAAAAGAAATGCCCTACAACTTGTCTCAGAGGATGACAGCTGTACCTTGAACCAGGTCCACACTTTGGCACATTTATTTGGGAATTGTGAAACTCCTGCTGACGTAAAGACGAACAAGCTCTTGCTCTGGGATATTCCCCCATTGAGGATTAGCCTAGAGCAATACTGTGTCTGGAGAGCCATATGGGTGCTCACTGGCAATTCAGGACTTTCACATGTTCATAGGGTGTCCTTTTGAAGACAGCTGGATATCAAACAGGACTTGGACTGATCCTCGACAGAAGAGAAACAAGTAGGTGAAGTTCTTTAGGTTTTCTTAAGAATTTGGACAAGGACAGAAAAGTTAACCCATAAATGTATATAAATGTAAACTGAAACAATTCCAATGTTACATGGTCTCTTTCCATAGGACAGAATGACCTCAGAATAGAGGTGATCTTTGTAGTCCAGGGCCAGAGGTTAATGCAGTTTGCAGTACCCTGCCTGTGTCTGTCTTTTCCTAAGGATTTATGTAGCTTTGGATTTCAAAGATGTGTCTGGTTTTAAATGCACCAAAACCGTGAACATCTTCCTAGAGAAAAGGTTTATGCTCCCACGGAATCACTTCCCCAACAAGCAAGCGGTGTGACTTAGAGGAGTCACACTTCTGAAGTGTCATTTTAAATGCCTTTATTTCAAACATCTAGAAGAGCTGGAGCCCTGCCTCGTGTTTCACTGGCATTTCAGAGTTACTGACTGAAGAGGAGTAATTAGTGAAAACACTGGCACAAACCTGAGGGAGGGCTTTTCTTCACTTCATACAGATCCATCTCTTCCCTGGAAAGAAAGATAAGTACCTATAATACACAGAACAGTAGGGAACAGGGCAGGTCATAGAGGGAATTAACTTGTGGATGTTTAGAAATATCGTCACCAGCAGACACAACAACAGCTGCCGGCCTTCAACCAAAAGGCTTCTTTCCATTGTCCTCACCTACATGGTCCTAATAAACGAGGTACTGGAAGGCCATTTCAGTGGCTTTTGCTGGAGTGTGCAGGAATTGCTTCCCGGGGTTTGCTGAGTGCAGCAGCTTCTGCCCTGGCTGCTGTAGGTGGCACTGGACTAACGCGGAGGATGTGTCCGGTTGCAGCAGCACTAACAAACCTTCATCCCCGCACACAGAGCACCTGACTCCAGTCCCATGGGCTGGAGTGGGGACATTGGGTCACCTTTACGTCATTCTGCCTCTTCCTCAAACAATCACAATCCTTCTGATCCCCTGGCAATTCATTCTTATCCAAGATTTTGCTTTCTGGGGAATGTTGGCGTTTGAAAGGTTGGTTTGTAGCGATGCCTATCCTCAGGAAGACGCTGTTTTTAAATCCTAAAGCTTCCTCCAGGACATTTAACAGGAAATGGTAATGACTGCACCCCTGTTAGTTAGCACAGCCCCCTCTGCTGGCTTGGCTTTGGTTATAGCTGAGCAATTAGGGTGGCTTTGCAGATTAACATGACTAAGGGCACTTGAAGGGAGGGAGGTGCCAACTTTGACCTCAACCAGATCCAGAGGAGGAGGGGCTGGACAGGCACCACTGCTTTCCAGCACTGCTAGTCTGGCCTAATCCAGGACAGTCAGCCTGGTTAAGGGCCAGCAGCTGTGCCTGCTTGGAAAGTGTCCCAGTGGCCTTAATGCGTGAGCTGCCTGTCCTGCTTCTCCCTGCCACATCTGCTGGCTGCCTCTGACCAGGCACAAGGAATCATGAATTTGCACAAAACTTGCAATGCTAAAAGGAGCAAGGAGCCCTTGAAAGACCTGACTGGGCTGTATGGAAAGTAGAGCAGTGTTTATAAGGAGCTAGCCAGCTTGTGATGCATCTGCTGGAACTATCACACCTCAGTGAAAACATGAATGGGCTACGCAGGGAGGTGGTTGAATTGCCATCCCTGGAGGTACTTAAAAGCTGGGTAGATGTGGCACTGGGGGCCATGGTTTAGTGGTGGGCTTGGCAGTGCTGGGTTAATGGTTGGACTCGACGATCTTGGAGGTTTTTTCCAACCTAAACAATTCTGTGATGTCTGGTGGTTATAGATGGCACCTTGTGGCCAGTGTGATGCCGTACCCAGCACACAGTAGCTAGCTGAGACCTCCTGAGGGTGACAGAGCTATTGGCCACTGGGCTGCAAGTTGGCAGTCACCTGGGAAGTAACAATCATGAACTGTTTGCATTCATTTTCAGCAAATAGAAAACAAACTTTCAAAGGGGACACAGGTGTCCCAGGCTTTCAAAGAGGCAGGTTTGTCCTAACTGCGAAAATAAGAAGGAAGAATGTAAACAGAAAAGGCCCCCACAAATAAACATTAGGAGGATTTTTAAAACAAAACTAATAAATAATTTTGAAAAAACCCAAGTAAACAAGCAAAAAACCCCACCCTCATTTAACAGTTATCAAGAAAGGATGCCGAGAGCTATGGATTGTTGGCGTGACTTCCTAGTGTCCATTATCTCCAGACAACTTATTATCTCCTGCCATGGTTAAAAACTGTTTCTTGGCCATTCTGCACCTGCTGGTGTGACCATAGGAAACCCAGGCACTCCAGCAGCTCTGGAGTGCCTGTGTACCCCCAGAGTGCAGGCCAGAAGCAGCAGTCACAATTAGCTTTTTATCCAGTTTTGTTCTGAAATACGCTGATGTTGTTCACGGTGCTCTCCTGCACCTGCCTCAGGAACGGACAGATGAGCTCAAGACCTCTAAAAATATCAAAGTCCTGCAGGATCTCCACCGTACCCCCTCCCACTCCTCCCAACTTCCCCACCATTCTGTTTGCCCTGGGTTCCCCTTTCCCAGACCCCAGCTGTTGCCAGCCAAAGCCAGAGGAGCTCCCTGATTATCACCTTTGCTGGGATGTGGATTGGGCATCTGACTTTCCACTTACACAGGCAATTAGGAGGCTGCCCTGAAAGGCAAAGTGTCAGACACTCTTGGTAGGAGCCTGTGAAATGCAAAGGGGGGAAAAAAACAAGAGAGGGAGAGGAAAAAAGGTCTCACCAGCCGGGAAAAGCTGCAACTTCTCACAGATTTTGAAGGAAAATGGGAAAGCAGCCTTTGTTCAAATGAAACCATGTTTCCACAGGGCAATGTAGCCCAGCTAGCAGTTGCATTTAATGTGGCTTGAAACTTTTGTTCTCTCTCCTAAAATGGAGATCGTGGAGGATAGAGGTAAAAGATAACAGAGAGAGAAAGTGCTGCTGGCATGGCCAAGCCTCTTTCTTAAGGAAAGCTTTCCTGAGACCAATCGCACCGGCTGCAGACCTCCTGTCCAGCTGCACCAACTACTGTAGGCCCTTACAGGTCACCCTGCGAGCAGTGCCATGAAGGCTGGCCAGGACTCATTCTCGTGATAAGCGCACACTTATGATACGCTTATCTCAGGTGCATTGCCACGCGAAGGCTCGCACGAGAACCCAACCTGAAGTGTGGGACTATCGGGGCTGTTGAAGTCCTCCATGTGAAGAGCACAAACCTCCTGCTCCTTGAGCAGCACCTGGGTGCTCTGTGCTTTCAGTAGTGCAGGAGAATAACGAAGTTTTAACTCTGGTTTTGCCTTAAAACACCTTTACATTTTTAAAAATAATTTCTGGTTATGTGTGGTTCGTTACGCCCCTGCACTGCTCTACCTTTTAATTTTGTTACAGCGCAGCATCAGTGGCAATGCTGAACCACGCTGCTGCCAGGTATGTGAGATGTTCTGCCTCTCCTCAGAGACTGGTGCTGCTCACGGAAAGGAGAACACGACAGCTTGGCAGCCTTTGTGTGTATTACAAGTTGTACCCACAGAAGTAGCACACGGAAGGTATCACAGCAAATGCAGCCGATTGAAGATGACAGGCTGGGAGATAATTTCCTGTAACATGGGTTGATGTCGGAAAAAGCCCTGGGAGTGGCAGTATTTCATCCACAGCCTTCTGCCCAGGAGTCTGCAGTGCAGAAATCTCTGGAGACTTCCCCACATCAGCCCGGCCTCTGAATCTGCAGCATTTTCATTGCAAAGCCAGAGGGAGATAAGAGGAGTAGTGTCCTGTTTCCCCAAAAGTGGGGAGCTCCAATCCCAATGTGAGCTCAAAACCAGCCCCAAGAGAGGTGCTGTGACATTGGTGCAGCTGCCCTAGCAATAAATCTAAGTACCCATGCTGGCAGCAGGGCTGGCAGGGCTTTAGAGCTCACAGATTTGCAACCTGTCCCTGCCCTGCAATACCCACAGTTCTCCCCACAGCAACACCAGCTCTCCTTGGCCACTGCCTCCCTCTCCCCATCCTCCAGATGTCACACGCATCCACACAGACCCACTGCTCGCTTTTATGTACCTCGTGTCCACAGGACACCAGAGCAAAGGGAGCCAGAGGCGAAGCAAGGGGAGCCGGACCCAGTGCAGGATCCTGGTCGAGGGGAGCAGCCTTGTCCACCCTTCTGCTCCATCTCTCTGTTTCTCCTGTGATGTTCTGCTCCCCACTTCCCACAGCAGCCTGGCCCAAATTACATTGGATGGAATTTCACCTGGGATGGAGGATGAATGAGGCCTCAATTCCAAGTGCTGGAGGCTGAAGGGAAGCCAGGGTTAATGCTCTTCACTCTCAGGCAGCAAGCAGCTCAAACACTTTCTTCCCCAGGAGCAGTGTGTGGCTAAATCATCACCTTTGTTCTTCACGGTAATAGCTGAGCTCCTGGCCTTCAGGCTACGCTCTGCCCCGGGCTGGGGGCAGACGACCGGGGCTGAATGCCAATGCCATTAAGATAGATGCTTCGTAGTCATGAGAAGGAAATGGTCAGAAGTCATTTCGGCTCATCCAGTTCTGATTCCAGTGACCCGTGGTGCTGTAGCCCAACGCTGGTGAATGGTGAGCCTGTGCTTTTGTCTTTTTTTCTCACCTTAAAGCTCTTCTTTTGGCACAGGTGTTAACACAAGTGAGAAGTGCCAGCCTACCCACGAGGTGATGGCAGAGGTGCCTGGGTGACCTCAGACCTGGGGTCCTGCAGGGCAGCAGGAACAGTCCTATCTCAGCCTTCCTGAGGGGTGACACATAGCCACTGCAGAGTCCAACAGGTCTCTCTTTTCACCTGGTCCATGGTTATCCTGCAGGGGTGACACATAGCCACTGCAGAGTCCAACAGGTCTCTCTTTTCACCTGGTCCATGGTTATCCTGCCTAGCCAGACAAAGACACTTTGGTGTCCTTGCACTGGCAGTGGGTTCAACCAGAGCCTCATCCACATCCCACTGTCCAACAGAGAGGGACAGCAGCAAACACTTCATCCCCAGGGCCGCTGGGATCTCAGTGGGTTATGAACCAAGGAGAGGAGTCTGACATGAAGGTGGAAATCATTAGCATGGGTGACACCCTGGCCAGCAGTTCAGAGCAGTTCAAAGAGGGATTTCACCACATTATCACTGCATTTCTCCAGGGGATGTGTTGGTCAGATGTTCATCAGGAGGGGTCAGGGTTAAAATGCTCCATCTGGGGTGGAAGGGGGTGGGAGGCAGCTCATTCCTTTCTGCACTACAGCTCCAGTTGAAGCCTGCAGGTTCTGTCACTGCTGCAGCTCACCAGGAGAGCATCACCTCCTGCTCTCGGGTAGGATTCTTGGTTTTCTCTTTCAGAAGGTGTTAACCTAAACTCTGCAGCAGCTCAGGAAGAAGCATTGGCAGTGTAGGCTCTGCTCTGCCTGCTGATTCAGCCCAGTTCCTGTGGGAGTAGAAAAGCATTACCAGGAGCAGGCAGAATCACACAGGTAGCTGAGAAGAGATGTTACTGTGTATATGTTTATAAGAGCTGGGCATTCTCAGAAATATGACAGATCTTTTCCCTTCTACTTTTAGATCTAAGAATAAAGATAAGCAAACACATGGCTACTTTAATACTTGTATTTTATTGTTTCCTTGAGTTTGAAAGTACACAAAACTAGGAAAATAACCCTAAATTGAATTAACTGTAATACAGAATCAGTAAAACAATCTGTAACTCATGCAAGCAAACCTAAGTCCTAATATTTCTGTTGATTCCAGGACTCTAAATTCTGCCTAAAACAGTGTTAAGCCCATGGTGCAGGGGCAAAATATACAATCCTTTGAGTTCCAGATAATATTTTATGTACATGTAGATATGTATATGTACCTTGAGTACATATGCACATACATATGTTCCTTTGAGGTCTAGGCAATATTTTATGTACATATATAAATGTAAGTAGCCAATATGTATATATTCAGTATGTAGACAGTACATACATACATTCACACACTCTGTACATGTTTGTATGTGTGTGTGTATAGATTACAGACATTAAGTGCTTCTACTCTCCGTTTCAGCATAAACATGGCTGGAACAGATGAGGACCAAAGCCAGGAAGCTAAGAATGAAAAGCTGAGCCCCCATGCATTAGTTCTTCACCTGGTGATGGTCACCCTTTTCTGCCTGCAGCTCTTTGCAGTACTCCAGGGTGGGGACTGAAATGCACTGAGTGAAATTCAGCTAGCATCAAGGGGGCTCTGAGAGCACTGGGCTCCTTAGGTACCCCCCACAAAGGTATATGTGAAATGCACACTTCTCTGAGGCCATCTACACGGACAGTGCCTTTAAGTGCACCCTCTCTACAGGGTGGCAGGGCACTGGAGCAGCCCCAGTCCCAGCTGCTGCTGACCCTCGTGGGCAGGTATCCCCCCAGGACCTTCATCGCCGGCCCCGGGGCTGGGGGTCGGGGTGGCTCTTGGCAGGGCTGTGGGGAACACGGGAGTGGGTGACATCCCCGGCCACCCACTTGTCACACCAGCGCCGTGCCGTCCGTGATGCAGCTGCACCTTTCCACGATCATGTTGGGAAACTCGGCCGCCTCGATCTCGGTGCGGTTGCCCCTCCTGACGAGGTACATGATGGGCAGCGCGGAGCTCCCGGCCGCGGCGCAGGAGCGCTCCCCGGAGCCGAGGCGCCGCGGGGCGCGGGGCGGCTGCAGGCAGCTCCCGGAGCAGCGGTACGCCTGGTATCCCGCCGGCTCGATGATCCAGTGCTGCGCCCAGGACAGCTCGCGGAAGTTGACGTAGTGTTTCTGCCGGCAGCACGTGGATTTCCCCGTCACCGCCTCCTCCCTGCAGTCCCCAGGGCTCCTGGACACCAAGGGAGAAACGGGGACGGATGCTGTAAGCGGAAATTGGGAAGTGGGAGAAATAATCCACGCAGCTAATAGCACAGCTGGGCTCTGAGACATGAACGTGGGCCAAGCTTGGGGTTCGTTTGAGTATTCAGACAACAAATATAGAAAGACCAGAGGTGTGGTTCAGCATCAGCTTTCTAACTCCTTGATTCACAGCAAGTAAACACCTGTGAGGGCAAGAGCTGCCCACCCTGGGTTTGCCCTCCCTACAATAATTCAGGGGCAAAGTTACACCACAGAAAGTACAGATTCAGTCTTCATACATACCCGTAGTCGTCCAAGTTGAGGGTGTAAAGCACCAGTTCAGGTTTGCCTAGGGCTTTATCCTTGGGGTCCTGCGAGGTGAAACGCACGGCTTTGGCCATTTCTGAGGCATAGCTGCCAACTCTTTCCCCTTCAATCCAGACCTCCAGGAACATCGGCTCCCTCCTCTTGTTTCGCAGCCAGTAATGCACAGCCTGGGTCACATCAAAGTTCTTCCAGCCCGACTCACGTATAGGAACCAGCCTGTGTGACAAGGGCTTGGCATTAGAAAAATCCACCAGATAAATCCCCAGCTCGCAGTGCTGTTATTGTAGCAGAATAATTTGCTTCCTGTAGGTTGCCACATGCCTTGACTACATGATCATTTGTGCTGAGCGCTCTGGGAAAGCACCCACAGCAGTTAATTGCCACCTCAAAAAGAAACATTCAGATCTAACAGACACTGAAGGGCCAGAAAAAAAGCCCTCTGTGCGTGCTCAAGGTGTTCATTCATGCTCATACAGAAATAGGGTGTGTCAGGATTACATGCAGCCTCAGTATAGGTGACAACAGCCTGGTGACAACCACTCCTCACACCCACCTGCTCCTGTCCCAGCTGCATTAGGGCCATAAGTTTCTACCCACCCAGGAAATTGGTTTGATGTCTAGTTCTGCCTTTAAGGGTTGTAAAACTTCCACAGAGCTCACTGTTACAGAATCAGATTTTTCACATAATTTATTTATTTAGACCAGCTAGTGAAATGGCCAGTGGAAAGAATACCAGCAGCCAGTAACCCACATTTGTTAGTGAGAGAGAACTGAACCAGGTGGAGGGTTTTAGAGGGAAGACAGCAGTACATGGCATCATTTGATACAGAAATAGATTATTTCAAAGAATCATCATATATCGTCATCTTAGCATAATATCTGCTCTTACAGAATCGTTCTGGGTTTAGGGGCTATAGAACCTGGCTCTACAGATGTAACCCCATCAGACTGACCTGAGGCACAACCACATGACACCCAAATGCACCCCAGAGGACCCATACTCTGTAACTCGAGTCCTGCCTGCAGCAGAGGCCCCTTCCTTACCTGGAATCTATCAGGGAGGTCCTGTTGGTGCCGTCGTGCTGTCGCTGCACCCAGTACACGCTGACTCTGGCGTTGGAGACAGGCCTGTGTGACTGCTTGGCAGGCAGGTTTGCTCTGTCCAGAGGCTTTTTGAAGAGTTTCAGTTCAGCCATTGTGACTTCGCTGTTTTTAGGTATTCTGCCCTCCATGTCAAACATCAGGTTCTGGCGCACGGTTGAGTCGGAGTAGGGAACTTCTCCTGGCATACCTGTGCATTTGGGAACAAAAAAGATGGTCTGTCACTGCCCATCCTGGTGAGCAAAGTCCACACGTTTCATGCACAATTATCATCACAACACACTCCTTCCGTGCTCCCTTGCGGCAGAGACAGCCACTAAACACACCTTTTCTGATGCATATTTGAATCAATGTCTTGCAAATGCCCTAATTCTTCTTCTATGTCTGAATCTCTGCAATCTGGAGGAATGAAATCTCCTACATAACCTGGCTCCAAATTGAGCAGACTCTGAAAGGTGTGCACCTCTGTGGCCGTGCTGGGCATGAAAGCAGGAAACTGCACCACTTGGAATGAAAAAGTATTTTCATTTGCTGCCCAGGGTGTTATGTACGTCCTCTGAAAGCAAAATAAACTCTAAGTGCCCTTGCACAGCTGCCATTGTACACCATTGTGTCTGTACAGCTATTTTCCTCCCAGTTAAAAAAAAAAAGAAAAGGGATGAGGGAGAGTGAAATATCCTCCAAGAGGTGTAATTCCTATTAGACGACTTGCTGTAGAGTTGACCCCAAACCTTCATGGTCTGCACTTTCTATTGTCTTTTATTTTTTTAAATTAATTTTCCACCTGCCCAGACAGTTCCTGGGGTACCAAGGATTCTATCAAGTCCCAGCAGCGGCTTGCCCTTTGCAAGGACTGTGGGAACCCCTCTCCAGGTGCAAGGAATGCTTGCAATCTTTAAGATGCTACTGCACGCACCTCTTCTACCCAGCTGAGCTTTGAAGCCAAACCCGATCCTCACTCCCCCTGCAGGTTTGCCTCTGCCCATCCTGCGGCCGGCCAGGAGAGCCCTGGCAGCAGCACAGCGCTTCGGATGCTCCCAACAGCAGAAACGTTACCTGCGTGTCCAGGGATTCCCCTGAGGATGCCAGCCAGGCTCGGCAGAGCTCGGCGCTTCACCCTCTGGCGCTTCAGCATGGACATGTACTTGTTCTTTACGTGGTCTGGGATAACCAGATCCACCAACTCTCTCTTATGAAGGTTAGGGACCTCAGAGAGCCCCAGCTGCTTCAGCACCACCTCCTTGAGCCCTTCCTGGGTAAACGCTCGGACCGTGACGGCGAGGCAGAGCACGCAGAGCATCCAGGCGCACCTCAGGTCCGTCATCCTCTGTCAGCAAAGCAGCTGCCGGGCCGGCAGAGATGAAGGGGAGGATCTCCCTGGGGCTGCTCTCAGCAGAGATGTGCTGGCAGGCTGCCTGACCTGGATGGAGGTCCCCAGTGCTGGAGTTTTATAGCCAGCCTCGTCCCACTGGCACAACAAATTTCACAAGTGGGGATGAAGCAAAGGACTTAAAAGGATCACTCCCCTGTTGGTAGACACATGCCAGTTTAACACCTTCATCCATTGCAAAGTTAATACAAGAAGGTTTAGGGGGGCTCCCAGATTCCTTCACGGGGAAGAAGTAAGTTTCCATTCTTTTTTAATTCCCTGTTTGCCCAGAAACCCCCTGAGCAATCAGTGTCCCCTGCTCAGCCTCAGCCAGGGAGGAAACTCATCTGCAGAGTACATTGCTTTATGTGCTACACCACATGATTCTTAAAGGAATCATCAATCTTTACTGCAGGGGACTTGCTACCTAAAATAGCCAATATCAATCAGGAGAAGCTTTAGCTTTAGCTGGAAGTCCATCCTTATGGCAAGCATTGAAGAATCATTTAAATCTTGGAGGGGGGCAGGTAGGAACCACTTTCATCTCTGAATGTTTGTAACAAGTGTATGAATCAGGGCAGTGAATCACAGTAGTTGAATGAATTGTGGCCTTTTATGCTGCTTCTGAATCACAGAAGGTGGAAGATGTATGGGCATGACATTTTAGAAAAACTTCCCATCACTCTTTATGGATTCCTGTGGGTTTCATAATACTTGTACTTAAAAGAAGAAGGCTTTATGTAAAGGCAGATCACCTTTCAGTGAACATGTGAGACCACTGCACTCTTCCACAACATAGGTGAAGAATATTAGTATTTTGAATGTTGTTAAACAACCACAATAGAGCACTGGCTCTGGAGAGTGAAGCTGACCTGGGAGCTGGGGTGGGGAGAGTGGATGTTTGCCTTGTAGTCAACCTTTAAACTTGAAGGTAACATCCTTTGCTTCCCTGGCTTTTGCTGGCATAAGATGTGGAAACCTATTTTTGACACTAATCCCAGGAGAACAGAAAAAATAAAACGTGATTGATAAAAGCGTGAAGGAGCACGGCACTTGGGGCAGATTCTCATCCAGCAGTCACAAAGCTGAGCATGCACACAAACGTCTTCAGCATCAAAGGTTCTTTGGATTTTATATGTCTCTGTAAACGATTTAAAATTGGTCCAGTTTCATCCAATGTCCAGGCTGAATGGTGTGCCCCGAGGACAGTCTGGCTGGAGGATCCGATGTAATGAACTTGTACAAAAACACCCCGTTGTGGCTCAGCCCTCATTAAAACAAGTGTCAGCCGAGGCAGCCTGTTTTGTTCGCAGGGGAAGGCAATAAAGCCGTCTGAAAGAGCCTCACTCAACACTTCTGTTACTGCTCACTTTGTCTTTACAACCTTTTAAGAAACTTGTCTCCTTAAACATGATAAAGCCTCTGCTAGATGTTAAAAGGGCACATTATTTAGCTAAATTGAGTTTTAAGACTAAAATGGAACAGACTACAAAGTAACAGCTTGTGCATGGCCCAAGGCAGTACATTCTTTAATCTTGCACTTTGTGTAGCATCTTTCTCTGAAGATGAATTTTATACATGCATTTATGTATTAATTCAAAACACATCCTTTCCCAAGACACAAATAGCAGTGAAAAATATCCATTTCATTTGACTGCCTCAGCTTCAGCTCATGTCAAATACTCCTGCTCTGTGAATAAGAGGAGGGAAGGGTTTTTTCCTGGAATCTTTGTGACAACCTCAGCCCTTTAGGAAGGCTTCATACACCTGGCTGTTCCTTCAGGACTGTCTCCCCAGCTAAATGGCACATTACTGATTCTTGGGCTGGGACAACTGAACTGGTCACACAAAGAACTGTGTTGGGGGCTTGGAAACTGCACCTGAGCAATGTTCAGGTGGCTGACAAAGTTTTCTGCAGATGGGCTCTGTAAGTGTTGGCCAGCTCAGTTCCAGCAGGGAATTTGTTACGTTTTTATGGTCACTTGGATAAAACTGCAGTTATGGATTTGTAATGGTGTCTCTCTTATGTCAGAAGACATGATCCCATAATTATTTACCCATCCAATTAGTCTTTGCTCCAGGGAGTCGTCCTACCATGCAGTGAGTGCTCTTCAAAAAACCATGACAACATGAAATGAAAATGCCTGACTGCTCCAGCAGCACCTGGCTTTTCTGTATCTGGATGTGATTTCTCCTGTGGCTGATGCCAAATCTACCAGGACTCTCTGCTGTCCAATGTGTATTGGAAGATGATTTATGGGCTTCACACCTAAAATAAAATTATTGACCAAACACAGTTGAAGCACAGCTAAGAAGAAAACAGAGGATGTGGATTGCAGGCTTTTCACAGGAGAGTGTTTATCTGGTCCAATTGGAGGATTTGCCATTCCCCCTTTGTCATGCAAACAAGAAAAAGTCAGGAATTTTATAATAGCTCTTTTTGTGTAATGTGTATTAGAACCTGCGTGAAACATCAAATAGAGGATTCAAAGAGGCTGCAAGGGATGAAATATGAGCAACTCCCAGTTCTAATAAAAGCCAGTACTTAGTGGAGCGAGAGAATCTCTATATTTAAGCTTTTAATTTTGCTACAAGCAGTTCTGTGAGACATTTGCTGGGCGTATCCATGCAATGATTTTTGGTTAATAAATCCAGTGGATTCAAAGAGAAAGTGTGAAAGGCGTACCCTAATCACGTATCTTTTATTCCTGGAAACAAGAATGTCTGAAATGTATTTGCAGTATTGAGGGTCTGAATATTTAACATTTCAAGATTTGAATTGCCATGGATATAACTCTTTTGTATTACAGCTGGGCCCATATCAGCCCTTTCTTGAGTTATGTGAAAGGCAACAATTTTCGTGTGCTGCAAGAAGTGCCCACATTTGTACAACACATTTGTCATACGGAGATGGGAGCACAATCCTATGTAGATTTTGGTTGGTTTTTCCCCAAAGTCAAGGTCTTCTGAATCTAGGAGTGTAGAAGTAAAAGTAGGAGTGGTTACGAGGCAAGTATATACATGCAAAGTTAAAAAAGGATTCAAGCACAAGTTCTGTTCCATATTCTTTTTCAGCCTTCAGCACACCATGTTTTACCTGGCTAACAAAACACTGTAAAAGAGGCTGGCCTTGTGAAGAGCTGGGTTAGAGGTTTCAAAATTGGAAGTAAACTGCAGGCTATGCATGAAGGCATGCCCCCTCACACTGCCTCACCAATGCACCAACCAGCCACCCGACAGTGTTTCAAATGGAATAAGGCCACCAACAAATCCAGGCTACACACCTTTAAATGGAATTTCACACGCATCTTTAGCTTCTTTCTTGTCATGGTGTGTGATGCTGGTGGGACACCTATTCCTCTGCAGAGACTGGCCCTGTGTCAAATGGGTCTAGACAGTGAGCATGGAGTTCACCAAGCCCTGCCCAAAGCCCTGTCCAACCTGGCCTCGAACACTTCCAGGGATGGGGCTTCCACACCTTCTCTGGTCAACCTGTGCCAGTGCCTCACCACCCTCACAGTAAAGGGTTTCCTTCTAATGTTGACTCTAAACCTCCCCTCTGTCAGTGTGAAGCCATTCCCCCTTGTCCTGTCACTGCGTGCCCTTGTAAAAAGTCCTTCTCCAGCTCTCTTGTAGCCCCGTTTAGGTACTGGAGGATGCTATAAGGTCTCCCTGGAGCCTTTCTCTCCTCCAGACTGAACAGCCGCATCTCTCTCAGCCTTCATAGGAGAGCATGAATAGCTTGCTCAGTGTACAAAGATAGAATAAAAGCACCCAGGACTTCTGTGAGACCAGTAGAACTCGTTGGATTTTGCTCTACATGGCCTCAGCCTGCTCTGCAAGTATTTGGCGTGGAAAAATTTCCAGAAGATATGGCCTGATGACACAAGATATCCAGGTGTCTCCCAGGGCTAGACTGAAAACAGCAAAGCCACTCAATGCAGTGCGTGGATCTTTTCGCTGGTTGTGATTTGTTGCAAAAATTTGAGTGTGTTAATTGTTGTGCCAAAAGGCTTTGTGCTCAATCAGGTATCACCTGACTTACCTGCCTCCCAAGCATTCCCTCCCCCTCACCAGTGGGCATAAAGTCACAAAAGGGACCTTAGCTCTGTACTGTGAGCTCTGGCTAACATGTCTCTGGGAAACAGAACTTCGTGTCCTATGTCTGAGATGAACTGTGGTTACTCTGACCTGAGAGTGCACAGATCTCATACCAAACACACTGTAACCACAGCCGCAGGCCTTAGTGTTTCCTCTGCCTGCCAACTAAGGAGCCAGTTTCAGTAGCAAGTTTTGTGGTCCAAACAATCACCTGCTCGAGCTATACAGAAATTGTCCATTTAATCCAGGAAAGGAAGTGAGACTTTTTTCCTCGTCACCAGTATAGGCCAGACTGAACGGGCCATTTCCAATGGAAGCATCTAAAAGTTCATGTCCTGTTGGATTCTTCTCACAAATGCAGGTGGTGAAACCACAGGCAGCCATGGGGATAATGTTCCCCTATGCATTTATCCCACACTGTATCCAGTATACTAAACCCCCCATTTTATTTGAGAGAGATACTGAAAACCTGGTTTGATCTTGAGCTGAGTTCGTGTAACTTCTGGTGCCGTGTATCTCAGATTGCGTTGACATAAGCACATCTTCCATAGGCAGCTTCTGCTTTTACTCATGGGCTTGTTTTGGTCAGATGGCCCAGACAAAAGGCTGTCTGTCTGAAGAGGAATGGATAAAATGTCCAAAGTCCCACCATGTCCTTGGTCAGCTGATGTCAGTTGGCTCGCTCGCAGGGTTTGTGTTGGCAGTGTTTGCAAAGGGCCAGTGTTCTGGCAGAAAGGAGATCTTCAAGATATTTTTTTTAACAGAAAAACAAACACAACTGTTTAAATACAGCATTTTCTGTCCCTTCAGCAGTCTCCTCCCCACTGCCCTGGCACTGTCTGTGCCTTGTCTGTAGCTGGGGAAGCGGGCTTGTTAGCACTCTGAGGGCTGCAGAATAGGCTGCTAAGCAAGAACACTGACATTTAGCTAATGCAGTTGAATCAGATAAATAAGCATACAGCCCTAAATTACTTGCTTTACCCCAGAGTCCATGTCGTTAAGGAATGTCCCCATTACTGACAAACAGCTGTATTCCGTAGGAGCACCACTTAATTTCTAATAAGAGCCCATTTATCTGCATAGTTAAAATGCTGCTTTTTCTTTGCAACTGTGTGTTTACACTGTAGAAGTTATCAGCTTTTCTTCAGAGTATGTTTCTTCTGCCGTAATGATGCACGCGAGTTTCCTCCTCTGGGCTAGGCAGGGCTGGAGAGGCTCAGAGAGGCTGTCCAGGCTCTCCCTGCCCTTGGCAAGGAGGGTCTTGCCCTGCTGCCAAGTTCGGCTTTAACCAACGTGCTCCAGCAAATGTCACTGGGAGGACTCAGTGCGTGACCCCCTCAGCTGTCTGTCCCAGAGCATGTCTGTCCAGGAGAAGGGAACCGGTGTGCAAGGGAGGTGTCAGGCATGTTGGAGCAAAGCGTGGCAGCTGAGGGGTTTAGTGCACACGGTGCTATCAGGACAGCTGGGCTCTGTGTCAACACAGCTTTCAGGTGGAATGGCTCCGGTGCACCGCTATGAGCCAGCAGGGTGCCCAGGAGGCCAGGATGTGGCACTGGGGGACATGGCTTGGTGGTGGACTTGGCAGTGCTGCGTTAATGGTTGGACTCGATTATTTTAGAGGTGTTTGCTCACCTAAACCACTCAATGTCCCATAGCCCTTACTGGTTCTGTGCCAAGTTTGTGTAGCAATTCCAAAAACTGAGAGATGTCCCCCATTATTTAGTTGGAATAATATTCATATTGCATCTGTGGCACTGGGAAGCCTGCCTTAATTGTGGATTGTATTTCCTCCAGTTAATTTTAACTCTAATAACTTTTGCTTCACTGAACAGACTGTCCTCTTTTGCTAAGAAAGAGAAAATTAGTCACTTTTCCCCAACTCAGATAAGTAAAGAATAACACTGTATTCTAGCAGCTGTAATTTATTTCTCTTGCCAGGAGAAGCTGCAAAGAGAGAAAGATTATGAACTACTTGTTAATGCAAGTTGAATAATTTGCATTACTAACTTTGCTGGAAGATGTTTTTTTTCTACAGGCCAAAAATAAAGATGAAGGGCCAAGATGAGTGAGACCTAAAAGCAACCTCTTCTGTTAAACATGGTGAGATGTTGTGCAAAAGAGTAATTTGTTAGTGGAGTGCAAAAATACCAAAAAAGGGCAGTTACTTGCACAGAAAATTACAAAAACCAGTGCAAGATTGCAGAAGACAAAATTAAGTCATAACGCATACACAGATAACAAGACAGAACTGATGAATACTTTAGACTTCTCTAATCTGGTACATCAGAGAGAGTGCAGAGTAGCTGCCCAAAGGCTTCCACTAGTCCTCACTGAGATATTTAAAACTGACTTGGGCAGTGCCTTAGCAAATATACTGATTGTCAAAAAGATACCTGCAGCAACAGGAAAATGAACTAAACAGCTCAGATGGTTGTTTTCTATTGCATGCCAGTGGGTTGTACACCATGGAACTTAGATGTATTCAGTTTCAAAATAATTACTTGCACATGGCTTTTCTCCTTGAAAACACTAGTGCTGTGATCAAAAGGATGGTGTAGAATTCTGAATGGGACCAGCAACAACACCAGGCCTGCCTGTCTGAGCTCTGGGTGAGCTGGGCTCATACCGGGGGAAGATGTCTGAGAGGCTTCTGGGGGAGGCGGGAGATTCAAGAGGTGCAAAACAATCTTTTTGGAAATTATGATCTGGATCAGACTATAATCCCTCATCCTGATGCTTAATGAAAGAGGCTGGCTTGACTGGCTCTTAGCACTGCACTGAACTTTAGTAGGAATCTTTTCTTTGTCTTCAGAGTTCTGACATTTCTTCTGAGAATGGTCTTAAAGGGCTGTAGATAACTTTAAATGCATTTTAAAAGATTTTATACATGTTAATAAAATTTCAAATCCTTAACATTAAATAATTTTTAAAATCTAGCGAGCTGGTTACTATTTGTGGTGATTTATTATTTATCCTGTCCATTCCATTCCCCTTCTGTCTAGATCTGGCACCTTGTTACACCTTTGAGAATTGCACAGTAACAAATAACAAAATAACCTCCTAATATTCTTTTGTTATCAAACAATGCTGCAATATTCAGAAAGGGGTTTGTGTGGATAGACTGTTTCTACTCAAGCAGTTACTACAGAGCAGTTTTCACTTAAATATTTATATTACCACAGCATTACTTTTGTAACTTTTTTTGAATATTGCTACTTTTTAATGAAGACTTCAGTACAAAAGAACTGGAGAAAACATCAATTTTGTGTATTTGACTGCAGAACAGAACAGAAAAGGATATTTTACTTCATGGCACAGGTTAAATTATGTCATTTTCTGTCATGTACTCATATCTATGTAAACAAGGAGTATAAAGTCTCGGATATAACATAGCCCTTAAAAGAGCAAAAAATAAAGCTCTGTGACCTGACTAGTTTTAATCCTTTTAGCATTCATACTGCAGCACCCTGGGAGATGCATCATAGTCATTTGATTTTAAAAGGGAATTTAGCCACACTTGGCCAGGCCACTTGAAGCGTGAAACACAAATTTCAGTTGTTTGAGTTTTTTTTTTCTTTTCTTACCTTACCATTTGCTTATTCAAAAGCATTAAACCAGGAATGGCCAACATTTCCACATAGCAACCAAATGCATTTCTGAACCTTAATTTTGGATGCAACATGTGATTCTGCAGGAAATGCCATGCATGTGAAGCTGACATCTGTCAGCTTTCCAGGCTGAATAACTAAAGATATGGTGATTACAATGTATTTTATTTATGCAGCACGACCCTTAGCTTCAGCAGTTTCCAGTGTAGAATTCAGAATCTTTTGACAAATCATACATGTGGAGAAGATTTTCAAAGGTACAAGAAGGAATTCAGAGTCCATTTTTCATTGATCAAAACTTAGGTGCTTAGTCCCTCTTCTCTGCTTTGATTCTAAAATAGAGCAAGGAATATTTCACCTCTGTGACAGCAAAACTAGAAATAATTACTGCAATTTGAGCAGAGACATAGATGACCTAAGAATTAATTTGAGATACTTGATCAGTTTGACCAGATGTGTTGGAACACCTCCAAGGCAGACTACAGGAAAACAGTGTTCTCAATGATGTTCAGGTTCTGCAGATCCAATGGAAGGAACATGAAAATCACAATGTGAAGGCAGACTTGGAAAACTGGCTCTTAAAACTCTTTGGAGACTGCACTGCTTGATTTATTTTCGGTCCCTTGTGGTAGGAAAGCTTACCTCTGGCCTTCACCATGTTCCCAGATGGTAAACTCTTAAATGCTTGCTGTCCTAAATGAGAAAATGCCGTGATTCATAATAGGACATGAAAATATACTGCTGCTTGGGCTTGTCTTGAAACAGATCTAGAAACCACAGCAATAACAGAGACAGTTGTCTTCTTTCCTAAGTGGATGGGAATGGATTCCTTAACACAATTTCATGTCCTGTGAGAAATGTTCTCACTAGGATAATTTGAATAATAAGTTCAAGGTCTTACACTGATGTATGAAACCCTTCTAATATTCACAGGAACTACAGTGCACAGGAACTGTGCTCAACCTGGCTCGCTGTTCCCCAGAGCAGTTGGCAATTTGGGGGCTTAAACCCCAGGTCTGCTCATTCCAGAGCTCTGCTCTCTTAGCTGTGCCCGTACATTCCTGGGCACTGACCCAGACAGGGTGTAAGAGAAAAGGTGCAGTGTGTTGTGAAGGCAGGAATAGTTTGCTTAGGTGTTCCCATGTAACACTGACCCTTTCTTTCATCCTGGAGTTCATCTCACTCCTGAAACTTCCACAAAGTGGTGGTGCCACTTTACAGGACCTGCTCTTAACTTCTCCCAGATTAATTCTGACCACTCATTTCATTATAATCTGATATATAATCTGAATATATAAACATCTGCTTTAGTGAATCTAAATATATAAACATCTGCTTTACTGAAACTGTACATAATATCAACAGGAAAGCAGAGCTGAAGACATTTGGGATCTCTTCCCAGATCTGTCCCTGAGTCATGATTATGACCTTGAGCAAATTGTCTTGGCCAAAATTTTCAAGTCCATATTTAGACATGAAAATAAATAATCTGATTTTCAAAGGCACCAGCCAACCACAGCTTCTATCAACAAAACTCTGATCACCAATAGACTCTAACAATTACTGTACCTAAAGTACCTTAGTAAAACAAGCCATGCCCCTCTTGCCATCTGTTACCACTTACTTACAGGGAAGAAAGTTCTCCACTGATCCATAGGTCACCTGTGTGTTTAAGCTCAGTTTGCAGTGACTACATTACTTTCCCTTTTTACACAGATAAGGCCACACTCCCACCCATAAGGCAATGTCAAACATGCCACGTCCAGCTGGGAGAGACGTAGGAAATACCTTTATATCCTTTGCATACGTTTGAAAGGAGAAAGATGAAGCAGAAAGAAAACAAAGTGATTCAGAGAAAGCAAAATAATCATAGAAAAGGAAATATGAGAAAGGATCAATGAGGGCAGGAAATAAACCACTACAGAAAGAAGAAGAAAAGAGTGGACAGGGAGGGCAAGAATGGGAAAGTCAGAAGGAATGGTGATAATATGTCCAACAGGTAATCACATACTAAGGAATGGACAGATTTAGGCAACCCTTCTGCTTCCCCTGGAGGTGCCAGAAAGCACAGAGTGAGGATCCACATGCCTGTGGTGTGCCTCAAGCAACAGTCACGCAGCTGGAACTGGTTGCATGCTGCTGCACCGCACCATTTCCAGTCACGCTCCATTAAAGCCAGGTGCTGGGTGCAGGAGCTTCCTTGCTGGAAAAGGCCACGCAGCCCGTGGTTGTGGCTGTTTGCCATTGCCACAGCTCTTCACAGCTTCCCGCTTAAGCCACTTGGCATCCTGACACCAAGTCCCTCCGCACACTTGCCCCTCACGTCCCTGGCACCTGACCCCCTGCTTGGGCTCACCAGGATCATCCTGCTGTCATTAGTGGCCCCCCGCGCTCGCCCGCTGCGTCTGCAGAGGAGTCAAGTCACTGCTGCAGGGGAAATTGTAACACAGACCTCTCCAGCTCTTTGAAATCATCACAGTTTGAACACTGATTTTTTCTCATCTGTAAATCCAGCAGTGGGAAGGGGGAATTCTTGCCCAAGGGAAAAAATGACTACTCATTTTAAAAGTCCTTAAAAAACTACTTAATCTCGATTTCTATTCAAATATATTCTTATTTAAAAAAAAATATATTTATAGAAAATATAACCACTTATAAAGGTTAACCTTTTGACACTTTAAAAATATTGTAAACTACATTTATAAATGATCAAGCAGTGTGTTTGATGCTGACATTTTAAGGGAAATCAAGCCAGTGATCCAGGAAGGGTTGTCACCGAGGTCTTGGAACCCAATTCGTGTGTCTAAAAGCTGGGAATCTCACTGGACTTTTTGCAGATAGAGAGTGGATACAGCAGACCAATCAGTTTAACGACTAGTTTCCTCAAAGTTGTCAAATTGAGTAGTATTTTGAAAGAAAAAATATAAAGGGAAAAATTATTGTTCCTCTTCTGACCTATTCTGATCAAACTCCGGATTTCAGAGCTTGGTTAACAAACATTTACTCCCAATCCAAGGCTCCAGGAAACCCATCTGACTTGACCTTCCAATGGCTTAAACTGCAAGATCTCCTGGAGTGTTTTGTGGCTCCTGCACAATCAACCACTCATCTTCCTGCTCCAGGGAAAGCAGAGCCCAAGGCAAGGATGCTAATGTCTGTCCAGGTCTCACCTCAGTACTGTTGCAACAGGAGTCACCACGTACAGTCAGGACACCTATGGAACACAGAGGCTCTCGAGGACACCGGAGTTCTTCACTAAAACTAAGGTATGTTGTACCCAAGAATGGGAAAACTGGGTTTGACATTTTACACTGGTCAAAAGTACACCTGCTCCCCGAGGCGTGTAAATCCAATGGGGCACGTGGCCAGGTGCTCTCCTCTTCAGTGGGAGAAACCAGATTGTGACAGATGGTTTCTCCATCTCCCTCTCTCCTGGCAACTGCCTTAATTACAGTGAGTGCTGTGCCACCTATGCATTAAGTCCCTTCAGCTTCTATACACACGGGGTTAACACATGGATCAGCATTAAGATAATAGGTATATTCAGAAAACAATGAAGTCATCCACGTTGCAGGTCACCCTGCCCTAGTTTAGTACCAAAGTGTGTCGTACCAACAGCGGTTGCATTGCGACAAGCTAATAATAAACCTAACAACCCTATATACCAGCCAGGGATTCTTCACAGCTGCACCTACCCAAAAAACCAAGGTTGAAAACCTTGCCCTGCACAGAGGTGAGTGATGAGGAAGCCCACGGACTCACCATTTCATAAACCAAGTTTATGCAGAATATGTAGCAATAAGCTTACTTTTTCTCCTATATGATCCAATATTGCTATTTCAGATTGCAGTTTCCTGTGCATTTTAATACAATTCCAGTTTTCATTCAAGTATAACTTGACAAAGATGACAAGAAAAATGAATTATGCTCAAGTATCAATACTAATGAATACTAATACTAAATTCACCATTTCCTATTTGACACAAAATGCAAAAGAAAAGAAAAGCAAATTTCTATCCTATATCACTAGATATATTTGGTTAAAAATTTTGTATAATAGTATTGCTGATTAATAAAAATACATTCCAACTTAATGCAAGGCTTTTTCTACCTTGAAAATCAACATATCTATGAATGAGAAGCTGCACTTCAAAAACAATTAAAAAGAATATAGAGAAAAGAAGTGTAAATTTTAAGTTTAAATCAATACTTGCTGCTTACTGATTTGTATTATGACATTTAAATCTGTCTATCTGTCTGGATTTTTCTATTTTTTTCTTTGTATTATAAACATACTAATGCTCAGACCTTTCAAAGGAAAACTCCATAATGCCCTCACTGCATCCTGTGGTATACTGAGGCTTGTAAACAGGTTGCCAGATGAAGGCAAAGATTAAAAGATAGCAAAGGGCTGCCAGGCTGGAAGCCTGAATTAAATCCATTAAGTTATATTTGAATAGGCACATAAGTAAGGAACAGCAAGCTGGGTTGATGGGTTTCTTCAGAGAGAAGAAATCATGGCGAGAGTTGCCACGCATGGCAAAGCATCAGGCCACCTGCTACTCACCTCCAGAGACTATTGAAGTCCTTGGGAGTTCACCCTTCAAGGGAAGTCCTGCTGTGATAAATCAAACTAAAGTGACAACAGAGTTCTTCAGCCATAAGGTCATTTAATAAAGTAAGAGAAGAGTCACACAAGTAAGTGTAAATACCCTGCACACTTGTTCAGCTTGGTGCTAAAGAGCTGTTGAAGTGGATATGGAGGATGCAAAATAAAAGAAAGATGGAAGGATTTCAGATTCTGTTGACCTGCTCCATAGGTCCTGAGGGTGGTTTTCCATCTGCTCTAGCAACATAATTAAACGTTTGTGAACTAATGACAGTATGTGGCTTTTGTCACCAAAAGAACAGACAGTGGTAAACAAAACCTTATTTACAAGAGGTAGGGAGGAGGGAAATGTGACTCTGCTGTTGAAATTAGAGATAAACAAAATCACACCACTTAGCTAAAGAGCCTGTCTAGACAGAGGAAGAAGAAAAACAAATGACAAAAGCTTGATGTTATTCTTGTGAGAAAGAGAGGGAAAAATTATTTTGTAGCTAGGCAAAAGTCATCAAAATGAAGAATGTCAAGACTACAATGTTGAGATCACTGAATATCACCTATTTTATTATACATAGTAAGATAATCTAGCCAGAGCAAGGCCTTCTTAATTTTAAAAAACATGGCGAGAATCAAGGAAATCAGTGAGAAGACCAACCAAACAGATTTTGGTCCTAGAAGCAAGAGTTGCAAGCATACACTGAGGCTTCACCTACATGGTAGGTCTACTCTGCTGCAGCTACATCAGCAAAATTCAATTTAAAAGAAAGTGATTATAACTATTCCACTTTGAAATCCTGTTTAGAAATAAGTCATCCACAGGAAGAGTTGCTCAAGAATAGGCAGGATGGAACAATAACTTTACTAGAGTCAGGCCAAACAACTTTCCCACTAACATAGCCCTAAATAGGAGAGCGTGTGTTTAAAGGTAAAATAATTAACAACCTTCAACAACAGCGGGATTTCTTTATTCCAACAGTGAATCTGAACCACTCTGCTTTGAGCTGAGAACTTTTATGTAATTTTCTAACTAGCGTAATTGTTAAATTGTTAATTTAAAACCACAGATTATCTACAATGCATCTGCTGGTAAATTATGAAATTCTGTCTTGAAATGTCTCTCAGTGACTGCAGATAACCAGGACTTTTCCTGTTTTGTGGGATGAAGTGGGGGAAGGCACAGAGCACACGTACAGCTAAATGCTGCTCTCCACTGAGCAGGCATTCCTGAAAAGAGGAACAAGTATTTGACAGAGCAAAACAATTGTGGGTTAATAAAATGAAGAGGAGCAGGACAGTAGCTATGCATGTTGGGCCCTACGTAATCCGTGGATTCTGAATACAGATGGACACAAGTTGTTAAGGATGAAGAGGCAGGATCAGGACTGTCAATTGGAGCAGATACCGGCTTCTGGGCAGCTGGGACGCTAATTTTTTTTAAACATAAAAGTCAACAGATAACTGAGGTGGATCAATGAGACATCAGACTGTACCTTGCTATGCCCTAATTATTTTTGGTTGGTTTTAGAGTGGGTTGCTGTTGTGGGACATCACTGCTGCTTCATCCATGAGACCGCAGGTAGGGTGCAAACTTTTAAAGGTGAGCGGTCCTTGGTTTTCTCTGAACAGTTATATTTTCATTGACATTTTCATGATCATTATCTTCTTCTTCCTCCTCATATGCCTGCTGCTTGTTGAGGTCAATCATGCCAGTTAGGGGCAAAGGATGAAGACACAGGAGGACGAGAATGGTTGGCAATCCTGGGTATCAAATGACTGTCGAGGGAACACTAAAATAAAGGGTAGAAAAGAGGTGGACAGCAGGAACCTGCTGTACAGTGCTTCTGGCCTGTTGTCTGGAAGCAATTAACCCCTGTAGAGGATATGATGTCCTTATGGATGTCTGGGAATTGGTCTCATCCCAGCTCTGTCATAGACTCATTAACTTGAACTCGCTGGGTCTTGGGGTTTTCTTCCAATTTACAACATTTGAATAGGTGTGTGGAGACGAGGAGCTTTGCATATTTCATGGAACATTCATACTACTACCATTAATTAATTAATTAATTTCAGAGCTACCTGCCAAAAGACGTGTGGTCAGCAGGTTACTGAAGGTGATTCTCCCCCTCTACTCTGCCCTTGTAAGACACCACCTGGAGTGCTGAGTCTGGTTCTGTGGCCCACAACACAAGAAAGATGTGGACCTGTTGGAGAGAGTCCAAAGGAAGCCACAAAGATGCTGAGAGGGCTGGAGCACCTCTGCTACAAAGACAGGCTGGGGGAACTAGGGTTGTTCAGCCTGGAGAATAGAAGCTCCAGGGGGACCTTATGGCCTTCCAGTATTTAGAGGGGCTACAAGAGAGCTGGAGAGGGACTTATTATACATGTAGAACGTGACTTTTACAAGGGCATGTAGTGACAGGACAGGGGGAATTGGATTCAAACTGAAAGGGAGTAGGTTTAGATTGGATATTAGGAAGAAATTCTTCACAGTGGGGGTGGTGAGGAACTGGCACAGGTTGCCCAGCGGATGCCCCATCCCTGGAAGTATTCAAGGCCAGGCTGGGTGGAGCTCTGAGCAACCTGGTCTGGTGGGAGGTGTCCTTGCCCATGGCAGGCGGCTTGGAACTTGGTGATCTTTAAGGTCCCTTCCATGATTCTATGATCTTAGTGTATGGTCTGCTCCACTTGTACCTGCGTGCTTGCTCATTTTACCAGATCTGGAATTGTGACATCTGTCTGGAAATCGTTTCTCACATTTCTTTCCTTTTTTCTTTTTTCTCCCCCCACCCTTTTTTTTTTTTTTTTTTTTTTTTTTTTTTTTTTTTTTTTTTTTTTTTTTTTTTTTTTTTTTTTTTTTTTTTNTCTGTTTGATTCTGGTTTTAGGCACTGGAAGGTGCTATAAGGTGTCCCGGGAGCCTCCTCTTCTCCACGCTGAACAGTAACGGCAGCTTTCCCTCGGTTATCTGAGGGTCCGTTCCCTGAGGGAGGCACAGGGCCGGCACGATCCCGGCCGCGGGAAGCAGGGCGCGAGCTCCGGGGGCGGGCGGGCGCTGACCACGGGCCGGGCGCGCATGCGCGGGCCTGGAACTTGTTGCCGGGGCTCGTAACTTCGGGGCCGGGACGGCCTGTGAGGTGACGGCCGGGAGGGCAGGGTGGAGAAAGGAAGGGGAGGGGAGGGGAGGGGAGAGGAGAGGAAAAGAGAGGAAAGGAGAGGAAAGGCCGCCCCGCAGCAGGTAAGGGAGGGCGGGAGCGGCGCTGTCCGGGGCCGCGGGGAGGGGAGCGGGCGAGGTGAGCCCCGGCCTTCCGCGGGATCGCGGGGGGCAGCGCCGAGAGCAGCGTCCCCTCCCCGCTGGGGGCTGAGCCAGCCCACCCTCTTCTGGAGCGGATGGTGGCTGAGCCAGCCCACCCTCCTCTGGAGCGGAGGGAGCCTCTCCCTGAGCCAGGGGCGGGCCTGAGGCTTTCCAATGTGCTGCTGGGGAAGCCGGCCCTGGCCGCGGCTCCACGTCCCTGCTGAAGCCGGGACCGCTGCCGGGATCCCAGCGCCAAATGGGAGCCGGTTCCCGTTTCTGGAGCTCGTACCGGTGCTCGCTGGGTTCCTGCAGTGCCGCCGTGGGAGGCCTTCTCCTGCCCTTTATCTTCCTGGCAGCTGTCTTGTTTAAAAAGAACAGCTTTCGAGAATTGGAAGCTGTGTCTGATAAGCTCTGGTGTGCTACTTAAGGGTTTAGCATGCAGGCTTGTGCTGAAGATTCCCGAAGGCTCTTCAAAAATACCTTCTCTTCCGTCAGCACGAAATCTCCGTCCTTAGAAAGCAAGGACAGAGTCACGGCACAACTTTTGTGGGGGTTGTTGTGGGTTTTTTGTCTTTTTTTCCTCTCATGAAACATGTCAGTTGAGACAAAATTTTTTCCTCACTGTGTCACACCGTCCAACATTTAGTAAATGCTATTTTGGGAGGAGTATTCTCCATGCTGTTTTCCTGCTGTTTAAAAGGAGAATTTGTAGTTATTCATAGTTTTGTTTTGTTTTGTTTTCAGCATCCAAACTAGTGCTGTCGTCAGAGATATGTGCATTCCTCTTGCAGAGGCACGACATCCCAAAAGTAGTTTCCCTGGACCTGTGTGATGAGGACCTACAATATTCGCTTTTGAAGGATTGAGTTTTTTTCGGGGAATGGTTTCTGTGAATTTGTCAGGCAGAAGTGTGTTCTGCATGAAGCAGTACTTGGGAATCAGCAAGTTAATAAGACCCAGGAAAGGAAATGTTTGAAGTGGAAAGACTCAAAATAAACGAGCAATTGCCTGCACTGATAAAAAGAACTTTGTGTCAATAGCCACATCTTGTGCATTCTTGTTTGTTGCTACATTTTCTGATCAGGTTAGTTGACTAAAATGGGGTAGATCGCTGTTGTCTGAGAAATACTCTTTGTTCTTTCGTGTTTGTGATATAGTGTAATTACCATGCTGTTCTTTCAGTTGAATTATTTTTTGAAAGGAAAATCACACAGTATTTCAAGAACAGAAAGCAGCATGTGTATTTGTGTAGTAGTTCTTTTCTGTGGAATTAGTGGTGAATTTGTTAATGATCTCAAGGTTTTGACATTTAAATACAAAGTTCACAAGCTGGTGCGTTCACACATGCTCATCAGCTAGGAAGAAAATCTTCAGACTCCTGTTGCTGGACTATCTAATGCCCTGTGTGATTCCTAGAACCACAATCTAGGCAGGAATAAGTAGTTTGATGTTATAGACTAAATGATAGAGAAGGTTTTTTGCGGAGGGAGGTCTTCTGCAAGCATCCTCAGATGTCTGTAGAGGATGTGGTTTGTTAGATGTCTGGAATTCTTGTCTGGGCACTGCTAGTAGCTGAACCTCTCAGTTATTGCAAAATATCTCACATATGAAGGGTAAAGATTGTCAAAGGCAACTTCTTTTCTGAAGCAGTTTTCTTGTTGGATCTTCCTGCACTTTTTATACTTGTAATATTAGTATATCTCATAAATACCAACCAGATGTTTCACAAGTTTGTTTCACCTTTTTTTTTTTTTCTTCTTCTTCTTTTAAAGGGAAAGACAAAATGAACCCTTTCTTTTTTCTGGGTTTTGGAAATTCTCATCTAGTCTACTTCTGGAATATAAGTGGACCTCTCAACTCAACAAATGAGACATACTGCTACAGCACTGCCCAGGGCAGCACCGTGCTCCAAGGAGTAACTTTTGGTGGAATCCCAACTGTCCTGCTGCTTGACGTAACCTTCTTTTTTGTAAGCCTAGTTCTCTATTTCTTGTATTGAAAATACTTCTGGCCTTCTCAAAAGTTAGATTGTTCAGAATTCTCTTATTTATCAGACTGGGAGTTGTTTCTGAGAATCTTCAGAATAAGAAATGGGTTGAGGCCATCTTGGGAACATCAAAGCATTTTTCAAGTATTGATAAATGTTTGCAACCAGATGGGATGATGGTGTCACTGCATGTTGGATGTGTAGATGTAGGGAGAGTGCAGTATCATAGGATCTGTGTGTGGAGTCACCGTGAGTTTAGTGGTTGTAGCTCAAATTTCCATGTTTTATCTTAACGACAAGAACATTTGGGTTTAAGTACTAGGTACATTTGCAGGAAGGAGACACCATTACTAACTTGATTATGAAATGACAGAATTTCCATATTGTATTGTCTTTTGGAAAACAAACTTTTTAAAAATTAGATTTCCTGAAGCTGTTGCTGAAATAATGTACTACTTAAGAGTTTAGCATCAGCTCAGTCCTGACAAAAGGCAGAATATGATTAGTTGCTGTCTGGGGGCTCCAGGACAGGCCTGAGGCTGAAATAAAAACTTGTGGTTAATTCTGTAAGCTTGGTCTAGGTGGTCTTCAGCCACCAGAAGCAGGACTGCAGACCTGCAAATTGGTCTGAGAAGTGAGTCTGTGGCAGTAAAATAAGGCTAAAGGGATGACATAGTTTCTGAGTTCTGGAAATCTGCTGAAAAGAAACTTAAAAGTACCTGTGCTCTGAGCTGTATACTGCCTGTGGTAGTTCTGTAGGAATGTAGAGGATGTTCCTAAAAGTAACGTAGTGGCATTCTTTGCTGTTGATTTGGTGTGTGCTACCACAGATTCATTTTCTGAGAATGCACAGTGTTTACAGCTCTGTGTGACTGACAGCACAGCGTTTAATAAGATTTAGTTGAAGTATTTGTTGGGTTTTTTTCCTAAGCTGTGGCTCAATTTTAAGACACTGAGTCTGCTTTTCAGTTCCTTGCTGTTGATCTTTGCACTCAGACAGCATTAGGTAGAGAGTTAGAAGCAGTGCAGAAGGCTCCTCTATTCTTCAAGTACTGAGCACTGCAATTTATTTAGCAACTGCTGTATTCCTATTTTCATGACATGTTTCCTGCAGATCCCTTTAGTAACTGTCACTTGATGGGTTTCTGATATATTATTTCTAGGCTGGTTTCCAAAGGAAGTGGAGTTTATATATTTAATTGTCTTCCTGTTTTTATCTGGCAGTCCTACCTAGTAAGTGTAGAATGCTATGGCCAGTTTCACCCAAAGCTGTCAAAGAGTCTAGAGAACTTTCATGCTTGCATCAAGTTTAATGGCCAGATGAAAGAGGAAGATTTAAATTAATCTTGCCTGTTGGGAGGAAGGCTGTTATAAGAAGATTACATTCATTGTGAAATGTGGAAATTAGCTGTATAATATTGACACGTAGATAATCTGGATGTGTATCCTGGCTGGCCAGTCAGTATTTCATCCAAGTAAGTTACATCACTAACACCACTTTCTAGCCAAACAGGTATGGGATGTAGGAGGAACCAGAAGGTGAGGGCATATGCTATATATGCATAGAAAACAGGTCTTGTTGCTTCTGCTTCATTGCTTTGTACAGAGCAACTTGTTTCTCAGAAAAAAAAAAAAGAAAAATAAAGAAATGTGTCTATGACATACATAGTGATGGGGGCTTTTTTTTGTTGTCTTAGTCTCTTTCAAAAAGGGAAAATACAGGGGGGAGATTAAAAATACGTTGCAGAGATCAAATATAAGTTTCTGGGCTTTGAAAGTTATAAAAATATATTACCTAGGATAAAAATAATTCTTACACTTGAGAAAATAGTTGAGCTGCCTACAGTCTGTTTACATCACTGTTTGAAAAGCAAATAAAATTGCAAGTCTGTCATCATGGTCCTGGTAGTCAGGTAATGAATAACAGTAAAAGTGTGTGCATGAAAGTTTTGACTTCCTCTCAAGTTCTAGTGGCTACTTTTCTTGTCACAAACCTTCATACACCTGCAGTTCAGGAGTAGATTTTCATGCAGTTCTCCTCATTTTTAAATTAGAACAGGAAGGCAGGTGTCCTGATCCTTTGGTCTGTAGCATGGCCACCATTGAGTTGGTTGGCATGTGATAATTGATTTAGGAGCTAGGACAATATTTTTTGCCAGTTCTTACACACCTAAGAATAATTATTATGATATGGGAAAAACAAATATTCAAATATCTTTATTTTTATTTTCTAGATTTTAATATTACTCTTTTCCATTATAAGAAAGAGATTCTGGGACTACGGTCGTGTTGCTCTGGTGTCAGAAGTTGAAAGGTAAAAAAGATTTACAATCAGACTGATTTGTTGAAACCATTTGGGGAGTGGGGAAGTAAGTACAGTAAATATGTCTTAAATTAGATGCATTTGCATCAATTACATATGTTTATAATCACATGCACATGTTTGTTAAAAATGTCCTCACACTTCTTTGTGTGAAATACGTCCCACTCAGAGAGTTGCTGTCTGTGGTTTCAGCCATTGTCATGAGTTTCATTCTACAGCTGAGTTAAGGAAGTGGAGGTAAGAAAACCGGCTCCATGTCTGCTGACATGCTGCACATGGATGTTTGCAGTGTGTTTCTGTACAGAAGGGTATCAACCGTGTTGTTTATCTTGGCTCAAGCCCTGTATATTCCCAGAGCTCCCTGCACAGCCTGTGCCATAAAATTTCTCAAAAATAAAAACATACCATTGCAGGTTTCTGATATTCCTCACTGATTATTAGTAATACTGAAAATGAACTTTTGATGATTATTTTTAAATTTTTATTTTCTGCAGGATGATGTGTTGGGATGTTTAAAAGCTAAGCTGCCTATCTGTGAAGTGGGGAAACTTTAACAGTGAGCCTCTTTCTGATGTAATCGAGTTGTGGTAAATTCACAACTGAGCAACAGGAAAGAACTCAAACCCCCTTTTTAGGTGTAACCCACGTACAATTGTGAAAGGTAGATGGTGTAAAATGAAGTGGGCAATAACTGAGAAGCCTTTAATCCAGCTGGCTCAGGCAGCAATCATGAAGGTGCTCTGGTGTAAGGCCTCCATGTGGGCTGTGGAGCATGGGACCAACAGGCCCTTGGGTGGTCAGACACCCAGGAGCCTCTCTTATTGTCCCTGCTGGGCTGTGAGCTGAGCTAGCCAGTCAAAATTACAGAGACACCTAGGTACACACTCCTTTCTAACATGTGTTTGCCTGTAATTACCATTGCAACATTTGTTTTTAGCAAGATCTGAAAACAGGTACTCTGCTATTTTTGAGGGCTACAGAGTCTCTAAATGTTTCTAGCCTTGCTACAGAGCTGTTTGTTTGAGGAGGTGGCTTTGCAGGGATTTGATTGTGAGCCGAAATTTTCAGTAGTGGCTTCTACAATGAAGGCAGAAAGGTGGAGAGAAAGAGGTGATGTCATGTAAGAAGGAATATCCTAACAGGAAGCCAGCTTGCAAATCTGATCCTGGCTAGGCTCCCAAACCTGTGTGGCATTCTCTTACATCACCGTGGTTTTAGTATCAGTTGTGTGCTGTCATGTCAGAGGCTCACGTGTCCTCTCTGTTCAACATGAGACATACACAAGTTACTATAATTAGGCATATGCTACAAGGTGAAAGCCACAGCTTTCATAAGTGAAAAAGTGTGTTTGTACTACTTCCCTTAGTTATTTCAGGATTGTTAAAATTGAAATAATTCTGTAGAATTCCATAATCTGTTATTAAAGATACTGAGAAGCATCATTTAATGTATTTTAGTGAATCAAGATACAACCGATTGTCAACATCATCATCAGTACCTGAAGATCTTGAATATGATAAGGTAAGTATTCTAGGGTTCTGATAATACTTTAAAAATGGAATTTATTTAATGGAATCTGCAGTACCTTACCATTCTATCTAGTCTAGTGAACCAGTCATTAAACTGGAAGACCATCTATATGCAAAAATTAATAATGCATTGTTTATCATATTTTTATAGAACCGTATGTAATCTATTTCCTGACAAACTATTACCATATCATAAACCAGTATCTTGTGTTGTTGTTTCTAGGTTTGTATGATTTTTTTTTTTAATTTAGAGAGTGACTATATGTTAGAGTTTCAAAGGGGGAGGGGAGAGAGAAAAAAGATTAGTAAATAATTTGTACTTGGATAACAGCTCATAAAGTTACATGGTGTTCACATTGCATATAATACCTAGTTGCTCTTTATAGTACATTATTTTCCTCACAAACTTGAGAAAACTGGATGCAAGTGTGAGGCTAATAATAGTGCTATGCATTCTTAATAATCAAATAGGATTGGGGTGGAGGAGCTGGTTCCCTCCATGGTCTTTCTGGAGTCTTTGAATTTATACATCTCTATGATTTCGTGTTGCAACTTCAGAATGAACCATGCAAGAGTTGTTCAGTGGTGGCATCCTAAGTTTTCAACATTTTATGTATACATGCATCAACTTAATATCTAGCCTTGCAATTAATTATTTGTGTGAGCATCAAAAGCATATTAGTGTTTGATCAGGATTGCTCTGCTCTTTGTGTACTTTTCTTCATCTTTTTAAAACCCTAAAGCAACTTTAGCTGTTGAATAATGTGTCTATTTAGCTGAATAACGTTCACTTGAAAGAAGAGACCTTTTGAGAGAGAAGGTTGTTTTGGACCGTACTGGGACACTCAGTGAGATGTGCTCTCTGCTGTCCAGTTTCACTGGAGGATTTGTAAACCTGTGTAAGAAGACTTGCTGTTAATGTAATCACAACATTGTTTCTGACAAGTGTTTAACTGATTAACTTGTGTTAGACTCTTGTGTCTCAGAGCAACTGACTACCAGCTTTTTAGCTAAGAGGTTGGCTTAATAGAAACACTTCTCTCATTTGTATGGATTAGACTCTATTTTTGTATGTTAGCTCCTAAAAACTTGTTTCTTTATTTGTAGGGGTTTTGTTCTTGGATAACAGCTGCTTTTCGGATGCAGTAAGTATATGAAATGGAAATAGTGAGCTGTGGTTTGCTTTGACCTTTTTTGATTAAAAAAGGTGGTTTTCATTCAAGAATGTTTTGGGTTTTTTTTTCCTTTGAGTAGATAGAAGTTTAATACCAACACTTATACAAGTGCCTCTGGTTGGGTGAAAAAGAAAAGTGAAAACAAGGTTAACTTATGGGAAAACTTTTTCAGGATACAGTTGTCTCGCTAGCAGCCCAAAGATTTCCTGATCTTGGGACAGTGTGTAAACCTAAGTGAATCTATGGCATTTATATGGATTCAGAGCTAGTAACTAGGCTCTAGGCTTTTACTCTTCAAAGAGTACCTTGTGGGTGTTCCCCTGTTTGAAGACAGTAGGGCTCCAGGCAAGAAATAGGATTTCCCTGCGAGGGTTTCTGTGGAGAACTGGTGATTCAGTTGGGGCTGGAATTGACTAACTAGCAAGGGTCCCTCCCAGTGTTTCCCAGAAACTGAATGTTAGACATGTGATATTCATTCTTTATATATCTTGGGGCTTAGTAGATCATGATTTTTGAAAATCAATTTCTAACTTAGATACATTGAAATAAAAAAGGTGTGGGGGTTATGCCTGTCTTTCTCCATTTTTGCTAGTTCAGTTCCTTCCTTTTCCAAGTTCTCCTATTTTAATGATCTAATCTGCTGACAATGGTGAGAGTTCATTCCAAAGCCTATTATATCCTCTGTTAATTGGATGTCATAAGATTAAGGTGATTCTGTTGTAATTTCCTCATGGGCAACCTGTATGTATATGAGTGAATACTTTCACAGTGTGGTCTTAAATTCTGAGAGCTAGACTTGTGACTGTCATAAAGCAGGAGGTCACAGCAAATGACTTTGTCCTCTTCCATCGAAAAGAATTTGGATTCATATTTGCTTTTTTGATTATTGTTTCAATCCTAAATTCTCCTGTGTTAATTTTTGTATGGTGATCCCACACAAGAAAAGTACACTTTTGGAACTTGAATTTACTCATGAAGGAACACAGCCTTTTTGAAAACTAATAGGGATTGATGGGGATGTCACTGAGTAGACTGCGAATTTAGTGTATGTTCATAAACCACTCCCAAAAGAACCCAAGGAGGATAAGTGGACTGACCATGTGCTTTTCTGTCTGTGGTGCAGCAATGACGAGATTCACGAGAGGTGCGGTGAAGATGCCATGCACTACCTCGCCTTCCAGCGTCACATCATCTGCTTGTTGATTGCTATCAGCATTTTGTCTGTGTGTGTGATATTACCTGTCAACCTCTCAGGTGATCTACTTGGTAAGAATTTTTTTTGTATTCTTAGAAGAATTCTTTATATCATTGTAAAAGCTCTTGGGATTTTTTTAAATTTAGGTAAACTTTATCGGGAGGTGTTTTAACCACTGCAGTGGATTGACCCTGGCAGGATGCCATCTCCACAAACTGCTGCAATGTGGGTCACTCTTCCGCAGGGCGTAGTCTTTCAGGCACAGCCTGTTCCAGCCTGGGTCCCCCACAGGGTCACAAGTCCTGCCAGGAAACCTGCATGAGCTCCTCTCCATGAGTCTGCAGGTCCTGCCAGAACCCTGCTCCAGCATGGGCATCCCATGGGTTCACAGCCTTCTCTCAGACATCCACCTGCTCCAGTGTGGGTCTCCTCCACGAGCTGCTGGTGGATCTCTGCATCCCTGTGGATCTCCGTGGGCTGCAGGGGAACCTCCGGTGCCTGGAACACCTCCTGCCCCTCCTTCTACACTGATCTGGGTGTCTGCAGAGCTGTTCCTCTCACATATTCTCACTCTGCTCTTCTCTGTCTGCAATTAGAGCTGCACAATAACTTTTCTCTCCTTAAATATGTTATCACAGAGGTGTTACTATCATTCCTAATTGTCTTGGCCTTGGCCAGCAGTAGATCTGTCCTAGAGCCAGCTGGCACTGCCTTCTTGGATATGGAGGAAGCTTCTGGCAGCTTCTTAATAGAATTCATTCCTGTAGCCCCTCTGTTACCAAAATCTGGCCATACAAACCCAACACACCCCCTTCAGTCTGATGTAAAATTTCTGTGAGTGAAGGGGACTCTAAACAGTTGTGAGAAACAAAATTGCAGACCACATGCAGACAGAGACAACCAGACTTAAAAAGCTTAAGGCAGGATAAACTTTACCCGTGCCCTCTTAATGGGTATTTATCATTATGATTTTTGTTGGTGGTGATTGTCAGTGGAAAACATCTTCACAGCTGAGAAATCTTTTTCTAGTATCCAATCTGAACCTCTTTTGCTACAATTAATTTAAAATCAATTTTTATGACCTGTCACTGGAGATAATAGATTATTCTTTCCTCTTTGCAAAATCCTTATAGCTGCTTCAGGATTCTAAAATTATTTTTTTAATCTGATTTTTCCTCTTTTTCATAAACTGAACCAGTTAATTTGGTCTTTAATTAGAAATATTTTCCATTTGGCTGATCATAAAATATTTAACCATGCCTTGAATTTTTGTTTTAATTTAGCTGTCTCCCATTTTTCCTTATGTCTTGGTTTGTGTCTCAACACTGGACAAATCTTTTTGCAGAGACTTTGTCAGTGCTGACTAGACAAAGAATTATTTCATGTTTCTTGCAGTCCAGTCCTGATTATGTCTTCCAGTGTGGTACCTACAAATACAATAATCATGTACCCTAGTCTGCCATTCAGTTTGCTGATGGGAATACTGAGTTCTCTAAGTGAGAACTCTATTAAACCCTGTTTATACATTCTTCCAATTTTGAGAATGAGCCCTTATAATCCCATTTTATACCTGGCTTTGTATCAGTCTGGTCAAGATCAGGTTTAAAGAGTTGTTCATAGTTGATCATCTTGGTGAATAGTGATGGGGAAAAAAAGGAACTAGAGCACTTGCTTGTGGATTTTTTTGTGTGTTCTTATGCTATAACAATTGCATCCTATGTCTTGCTGATCTTTGTCCCTATATTATCTTCTATTGCCCTTAGTCCTAGTTTTTGCTTTCTGTTCACTTCTGCCTGTGTTTTTAAGAACCTTATGACTTAGCTCTGGTCTGTAATAGCATACATTGTATCATTTCCTTTTTGCATTGTTTCCTTGTGGAACTTCAATCTCTGATTTCCCTTTTATGAGCTCTTGGCAGTTCTCTTTTCCTATTAATATCAGCTTTCTTAAAGCAGGAGAATACAGCTTCTGTTTTTCTGCATTAACTTTTGTGAGTCTAGCAAATAACAGCTGGAATCCAAAGTTTTAGCATCTCTCCCCTTCTTCCTCCTCTTCCACTGTAAGCTGACTTTGTGCATTTGCAGTTCTTTCAGTTGTGTTGACTTAACTTGCAATGTGGTTTAACAGTCTGTGCTGGAAGATTGTTTAGCTGTCCAGATACACTTCACTCTTTTTCCTTTGTGAACATTTACTCAATTCTCACTCACTTGCATTATCTTTTTTTTAAATACTTGACAGTCTAAAGAAATAATGTAATGTAAACTCATTTTTGACCTTAGCAAGGTTATCAGCACAGTTTTGTCAACACTGAATTAATGCAGCTTAAAAGCCTGAGATAAGAAATCAGTTAAGACGGAAGAAAAATGTGAAGGAAATGTGTTCAATCCCTAAACAATATTGTTAATGGACATGAAGGGAGATTGTAGAGAGAAAGGGAACTGCCTCAAAGGTCTAGTGTTCAGATTTTTGAAACAATCTACTGTTTTTCTTGATGGCTTGAATGTGTTATAATCCTGGAGCTTTTTTCCCAACTTTAAAAGCTGACTTTCTGATAGTTTCTCTGTGAATGTTGCACCAGTTGATTATCCTACTTGTTTTTGTTCTTCTTAGATAAAGATCCCTATAGTTTTGGAAGAACAACTATAGTAAACTTACAGACTGGGTAAGTAAGTCTTGCAGAGTCCCTTTATGCTGATGTCTGTTTCCTGCCATGGTCTCTAAACACAGGAATTGATACTTGCAGCATGCCTCATGGAATTGGAATAATTTATTCCCACTTCATTGACTGAAACTGGGATATGTTCTGCTTCAGGCTATGCACTTACAGTGCTGATAAGAAATCTTGAGGCTTGGCTTCAACTCTCTCAGCTCTCACTTCTTACACCACATGTTTCTCTTGGCTAATGACTGCACATCTAGTGATATTAGTTTCAGAAATTTCCACATTAAGAGAAACCATGCTTCAGAAGAAAGGTAAAGCTGATAGCTTTACTGGAATGTGTAACTTGGGTGGTTTAAATTCCCTTACATTTGATTTATGTCTGTGCATATCTCTCCCATCTAAGATTACAATTAAAATGACTTCTATGTGTTTTTAAAACAGTCTATAAAATGGTTGAACTATAAAGCTACGCAAATCTTCTGATTTTTTACTTGATCAATCCACATCCATCCATGACACTATGTCCAATAGAGTTTCTGCCATTGCGCTTTGTTTTGTTTAACCATGTTATGAAACCAGGTGACTAGTGGTGACTTTTTTTTTTGCTTGGTTGTTTTTTGTTTTAAACTGTAAAATAGTTTCCTATATCTTAGTTTAATTGCAATTATTAATGCTCTTCACAAAACTGAAGAGCTGTTCACAAAACAGAACTTCTGTAAGCTTTGAAGAAAGAGCTATCAGAAAAACAGAATTTACTCCTTGTATGAGGCTGTTTTCAATTTGAGTAAGGATTGTGTTCAAGGAGGGTTCAATTATGTACTCAGCACAATAAATAATAAGGTAAATAAAAAATATTTTGGCAAATATCATCACGTGTGCTATTGGTCATCTGAATGAGAAGGTGAAAGCCAAACAGTGCCTAAATATGCCCACGTCATAGAATATCTGTTTTCTTTGTAGCTCCATTACCTATAGAATTTTATGATAAGCAAATAACCCTATTGGCTGTCCAAGGCATCTGCATAGGCCTGACTGACTACCAGTAACTTCCTTTTGTTTCTTGTTTTGCGTTCAGACCAGAGGTTCTGGTCTGATTAACATTTTGATGGCTGCTTGTATCAGTTGGACAATTGGTTCTTCCTGTTTCTCATATCCATAACATTTTGTCTGACAGCAATAATCTTCTTTGGCTGCACACAGTTTTTGCTGTTGTTTACCTGATTCTGACTGTTGTCTTCATGAGACATCACATGAAGTATGTCACATATAAAGAAGAAAACATAGTAAGTTTCTATATTGGGATGAAAAAAACCACAGGGCATATTTGCCAGTGGATAATGCTAAAAAAGCAAATTGCTAAGGTGCCTTCTGCATGCTAGAATGTGACATAGATGTGAAGGAGTAATGCTCTACTGGGTGAATTGTGAATATGGATGGAGTGAAGGGGATTGGGGAGGAATTTGTGAAATTTTACTGTAACCTATTAGCAATGTAGAAGGTGCTGTCTTAGGTGAAGTTCCCCCCAAAATCAAAATTGCATACTTTTCCCACCTCTACATTGCAGCTGCTTGTGCTGTGTCACTGCCTTCCTATTATTCTTGTCTTCTCTTTTGAGATGTGGTTTCTCCAAATGTGATTTGCATTTTCTCTCCCAGGTTAAATGCACTTTGTTTATAACTGGTCTTCCAAAAAATGCAAATGAAGAGACAATACAAAGCCATTTCACGTAAGTTCCTTGCTTGAGCAATAACATTACAATCATAGAATGGTTTGGGTTGGAAGGGATCTTAAAGACCATCCAGTTCCTGGACAGAGACACCTTCCACTAGACCAGGTTCCTCAAAGCCCCATCCAACCTGGGCTTGAACACTTGCAGGGATAGGGCATCCACAGCTTCTCTGGGCAACTGTTCCAGTGCCTCACCACTCTCACAGTAAAAGGTTTCCTCCTAAAATTTAATCTAAACCTACTCTCTTTCAGCTTGAAACCATTCCCCCTTGTCCTATCACTACGTGCCCTTGTAGAAAGTCTCTCTCCATCTTTTATTAGGAACAGGAGATATCAAATTGTCCTAGTAGTTTTACCTGCCCAAACAGATAAGTTTTTTGAATTTTACACTGTTTAAAATTAATATTATACTATCTGTCTTGTAAAAGCATATCTTACTCCTTAGCCAGAATTGAGAAAATACTATATTTCAATAAAGTTAATTAGCTGATCTTAAAATCAGAATCTAAGAAAGCAGCTGTGAATCCACACTTTCCGTTCATGCTTCTGTCCAGCTTTACTTGGAATAATGCTGTGCATCTCATATTAAAGTAACCTGCAATGACTGTCCCTCTGGTCTCCTCTCTGATACCTCATTCAGAAATTAAATGAGTGATTGAGGTGTCAGTTAGGTATCAGTGGTGCTCTTTGAAACAGTTTCTTCATTGTACCCTCTGTTCTTACTGTTCTCATGTGCTGCTTCCTTTCAGTGATGCCTACCCAACCTGCACTGTTCTCGAGGTCCAGCTGTGCTATGACGTAGCCAAGCTGATTCACCTATTCAAAAAAAGGTACTTGTTTTTGTAACCTACATGACTTTAGCACAATTTTATGAATATTTTGCTAGTACTTCATCAACATATACCGGCAGTACTAACCTGGTGCATACTAAAGATGAATTCTGCTGTTCAAGTTCTGGTCTGGACTTGAGTTGGATTTAGCTGTGTTTTAAAGTGAGTCATGGGGTTCAGCCCATCTCTTGTAGGTGTGACATGTTGTGTGTTGCATAAGTTAAGCTTTGACTTGCTGATTACTTATTTATGTATGTATGTATGTAGTTATTTAGTTATTGTCAGGCAGTGCAAAGTGAAAAACGGAATGATTAAATTAATAACTGTTAACCCTGCTTCTTTGGCCAGAGGTGCTGACCACAGGAGAGAAAAGTGTTATCTTCTGGGCTGTCAAAAATAGCATTGGGTTAGAGTTTTTTGTGGAACCTTACTACAAGTGTAGGCTGTATAATGATATTACAGACTTGAAAATAAATTCTACTTACATAAGTAACCAAAAGAAAGTGCATGTAAATATCTTTGGTGACTGATTAATTTGCTATCAGTCCTTGGCATAAGTTTTTCTCTTGGGGATTGTAATCTTCTTGATCTTGGTGTTGATACTGTTTTCTTGCAAAATGTTATGGATATATTTTTCTGTCCAGGAAACAGGCAGAAAAAAGCCTGACTTACTATGAACACCTGCATCAGAAGTATGGCAAGAGGGTCCAAATCAACCCTAAGCCATGTGGTCAGTTCTGCTGCTGTGAAATGAGAGGATGTGAAAGGGTAAGAGATTGTGATCCTTTTTAGTTATGGCTAGGTAGCTTATTAGAAGAGGAGAAAATAGTTTTTGCGTCATGTTTCATTGACCTTCAGAAAATTCTTTATTCATTCATTACCAATAGCTCATCCATCATGTTCTTGCATTGCAGAGAAAAGGAATTCCCTGAAACTTTTGAAATGCAATCTTAGTGCAAAAATTGAAGAAAATCTTCCTGTTTGTTTGCCTTTGCCTTGTGACATGATTTGTAATTTGTGGAAGTGGTATGAGGAAGGGTGACTATAGTTTGTGTAAGCTGTTTGTTAATGAAGATATTAGCCATCTGGTAGTTGGATGTAACAGTCATCAATTTCCCAACAGGAGGATGCTGTAGATTATTACACCAAAGTTAGAAATGAACTTGAGGAAGAATATTCAAAAGAGGAACAAGCTGTTCATAATAACCCGCTGGGAATGGCTTTTGTAACATTTCAAGAGAAATCCATGGCAACCTAGTAAGTTTTGTCTGTTGTCTTATTTGTTCTCTTTTAACTAAAGTAGTGCAACTGATCTCGTGTTGGTGTCCCTTGTTTGCTTATGTTGGTTCTTCTTCCTTTCTTCTTTCTCAACATTCTGCAGATTTGGTCTACTTTGCTTTCTGGTAAGTTTTCTGTTAACTGTGCATTTTAGCCTCTACGTTTTGAGTGAAGAAATGATCTAAGGGACTAAAAGGCTTAATGGGATAAGGAGCCTTTCTCCTCTGTGTGGGATCAAGTCTATCAGTGTAGGTTAATAGAAGGCCAGACTAATTGGTTCTTGAATATGAGTTGCTGATATCTTCATTTTCTACTGTGCAGATGGTCCAATTACCAAACTCTCAGAGTGGGTGCAAATTACACTGCTAGTAGTCATCCCAGCAGTGTAGGGTCAGTGAGTGACCTGGCCACAGGTGATAGATACACATTCCATATCTCTCTGTCCTGTTGTTACAGATGTATGTGTAGACCTAATATCAGAAGTTGTTCTGCACTTTTTATTCAGTCATTTGTAGACAAAGTGCACGTAGCCTCTCATTTTCTGTTGGCACTTTGTGAGCGTCTTTTGCTAACATAAAGTCGGTAAAGAGAAGCAAAATAATATTTGTGTTACAACGTAGCACATCATGCTTTTTTTAATTTTTCATAGCCTCTCTGATTTAAATTATCTATGTTCTTTTGGCCTTCAAGTCATGTTAGAGAGACAGTCTTTTAGGCTGTTGTGTCAAGGTCAGGGTGTAGAATTTCTTGCAATATTGGAGAAAGTTTTGCTTGCTACTCTTTAACTGAGTAGTGATTGTGTGAGGAAATGTTCCTCCTCTCCTAATTTTGTAATGAAACAATGTTTTGGGATGTGAAAATGAAAGAAGAAATACGCACTGAAGTTCTTTAGCTGCTGATGTGTTGTGTACAATTTTGGTGGCGTAGGTTCTCCTTGAGCATGTGTTCTGCATTGCACTGCAGGCATCTCTGGGTTGAATTATCAAGCCCTGAAAATGTTTTCATTTGTTTAGCTTGGAATTAATGTGGTAGACTCCATTCCCTGGAAAATTAGATGAGATTACATATGAAGCTGAAGCTCCCATCAAATTAGAAAGTTGCTTGGCGCCCTTAGTATGCTCTGCTCCACAGTTCCCTGAAATAGGATAAGAGAAACAGGAAGCCAGAACTTAGGTTCTGGAGGGTCAGCTTCTACAGATCATGTTTAATGATGGGTAAAGTTTGCCCTGTATGTATTTTTAAAAATAAACTGACAAAGAATAATTAACTTTCTTAAATACTTGCTGCTGCAAGATGCTGGCAATTTGACATCACTGCTTGAATTCTGGTAAGGAAAAGATCTGGGGGCTGGGGGTTATGTTTGTTTGGTGTTTGTGTGTGTGGTTCTCTGTCTTCTTTATGTTAAGATCACAACTCAGAAACAAGCATGTTCACAGATTTTACAATCTACCCATTAAAATATAATGCATGTTGTTTCTATGGTACTATAATAAAATAGTCTCTAAATGTATGCCTAGCCCTTCTACTGCTGTCCTCTGAGAAATCTTTGAAGGCATTTATTCTGGGCATGTGTAAATTTTCTTTAAATATATTGAGTGTCAGTCAACTCATAGTATTAGAAGATAGAATTAAGCGCCGTGATTATTTTAGGAGTGGATGAAAGAGGCTAATATTTTGAATTGTGAGAATACCAACATGCTAAAAATTTCTCTGAGAATTTGTACTCAAGGCAAAATTGACTAGTTTTGATACTAGTGTAAAGGATTAGTCTGCACTCTCATTTCATTAGTCTACTTTGATTTGAAAACAGCCATAATTATGTAAAGATGTGTTTAGGAAGCTGTCTTTTATTTTTTTTCCACTGCTCTCAGGCTTTGATTTTTTTTTTAATTTTTTTTTCTTTTAGTATGAGTCACTGCTGTTGTTCATGTTGGTAGAAGCAGTAAGCAGTTTAAACCAAGACTGTTTGTTGTTTCCAACAAAACAGATCTCAGACCTGTGGTCACAACTGTTTATATAATGGTCATTAATGCATAATATGTTGCATTGTAATTTAAGCTCTATCTTGATCACAGGGTATTAAAATTTTTCTTAAAAACCCACATTTATCTCTATTCCCAGACATTCTCATTACAACTTCAGCATTTTCAGGTATTAAAAACAGGAAAATCTTCCTCTTCTTCCTTACAGCATCCTTAAAGACTTCAATGCCTGCAAATGTCAGAGTATTAAGTGTAAAGGAGAGCCCCAGCCATCGTCCCACAGCAGGGAGCTGTGTGTATCCAACTGGGAGGTTACGTACGCTCCTTATCCTGAGAATATTTGTTGGTAAGGTTCCTGTCTTGCATCCATTTATTGATGATACTGTAGATTTAGACTGGGCACAGGAGAAACAGGGATGAGAGTATTTTTCTTTAGCCCTAAAATAAGACTTTATGTAGTGCTTGAACGTAGCTGATCTGTCTATTTTCGTTACTGGTGCTCTACATTGACCATGGGGAGGCCACTGAGGCTGACTAGAGTTTTTCCACCCAAAATTTAAAATAAAACCCTAAGCTTATTTATGCCTGTCCCTCAGTGCTTCCATTTTGTGAAGCTAGTGCATATCTGCTGCTGAGATCTGGGGAAAGCACCTTGATGTTAGTGCTGAGTATCCTCCAAGTATGTATATGTTTTTCTGAGTTCCCATGTGATGAGTATAACTTGATTCACTCTGTGAACTCTGGTCTGTCTTCTAACATCATCTTTATTGACCCAGCACATTTCCCAGATAAATGTTTTTTGATTAAACTTTTGAGATTGATTAAATGCTTTTTTGATTAAACTGTTCCAGCATGCTTCTGTCATGCTTATAGGCTAAAAAGTATCTAAACGTTTTTCATTTGCTTTGCAAATCACATAGGGCTGGGTCAATATAATCCTTTCTTCTGTAATAATAAATTTGTTGTGACATTTCCATTGTCCAACCCAAAACTGCAGGACACAAATGTACACTGTTACTGTATTTCACCCATATGTAATTTTTTTTTAAAGCACACTTTTCTCTTAATGACTTCAATAGAAAATTACTTTTAAGGCAACTGTGCCATTGATTTCTACTAATTAAGTGGTTTTCTCTAGAACTACAATTGTGCAGTTGGGAATAAAGTACAGAACCTTTAACCATGAGGTAAACAACCATGATTCTTGGCTGTGTCTTTTGGAACAGTCTTATTTTGATAAATTAATTTAAAAATCTCTTGCAAGCTACTTTCCAGGTAGGCTCAGTTTAATGTGCCTTTTTATAAAAATGTGTGTGTGCTTCATTTCCTCAAGCACTGGACTTGGGAAATGTCTGTGAAACTCAGTGCACGTGCAAAACTTTGCTAAACATCTCTAAGAGAGGAAGGTGGTGGGGTTTTGATATTTTGGGTTGGTTTGGTTCTTTTTTTTCCTGTTCTTTTTCTTTTCTCCTCTCCCCCTTGAAAAAGAGGAAACACAGGGGATTTGCCAAGTTCACACAAAGACTTGTAATTAGGGATGTTACTGAACCTCTGTATGTCTGTTTTGTCTGTTCTGAATACTTGGCTTGGGCTGGAGTTCAAATCATTCCAGTCCTTTCGGCAACCATTTCAGGTAATAATTAAGAACTTTATTTGTTTAAAATCTATCATTGCTGTTTTAATATGGCAGGAAATGATGCAGCATTTCTAAATTTTTTTTTTTTTTCAAATCATGTCTTTTTGGTAGATTTTGCCTCTGATAGGTATTCTCCTTGGAGAAATTCTCTCATTATTCTGTCTCTGTCTCTTCTTGTTCTGTCTTCATTTAGTACTTCTGTATTATTGAACAATGGAAGTTGCTCATCCCAAACCTTCACTACATTAGACATTATGTTTGTGTAATGAAAGACTAAATATGTTCTTCTGCAAGCACAATTTATGTTATCATTCAAGAGAGGTTGCACAGTTTTCTATATTTCTAATAGCAACTGGAACTTTTGTAGTGATTTGTTATATAACTTTGAAAGCTCAGTTTAGAAAAAGCAGTGCCACCTGTTACATGACAGATAGTATATATATTTTCTGAACAGCAAATGCTTGCTACTTGTTTTAATGTCTTTTTTATTTTTACTTTTTTCTCCAGGAAAAATCTTTCAGTGCATGGACTGAAATGGTGGTTTAGATGGGCTTGCATTAATTTGCTTCTATTTATTGTGCTGTTTTTTCTTACTACTCCTTCCATAATCATCTCAACCATGGACAAGTTCAATGTCACTAAACCTATTCACTACCTTAATGTGAGTATTGCCATATGTTTGGATATAGCTGGAAATATTGGTAAATTGATAGACAGTGTTTCATTGTCTTACTATACACCTTTAACTTAAATTCAGTTGAAATTCTCAGGTTTGTTTTATGTAGCTGCAGGTTAAAATCATACATCCAGAATCGTGTCTTTAGCTCTCTTTTGTTCCTGGATAATAATCTGAAGTAATTTAATCTGAAACTTTATATTATTATAATATATTTGTAGATTTGTTTGTGATAAAAATTTGCAATTCATATTTACATTAATTCTAAATTTTGTAATCAAAGATCTTTGTAAAAAATGGAATTCCCCAGTTCATCCTGCTATAATTTACAAAAAGCAAAATCATACCATCTCTGTTCCATCACAACTGCATTAAAATGTTTTTGTTATTTATTCTTACTTTTCTCCTCCACTAGAATCCTGTTGTCAGTCAGTTTTTCCCAACGCTCTTGCTCTGGTCCTTCTCAGCTTTGCTACCAACAATTGTCTATTACTCAACTTTGTTGGAGTCCCACTGGACCAAGTAAGCAAACTTTTCCTCTGTTTTTACCTTATCAACTGAATTACTAAAGGAAATGAAAGTGCTTATCTTTCATGGAGCTCTTAAATCCGCAGACCTCTCGTGGTAGGGAATTTAATGTTCTTGTTTCTTTCTAGTGTTATAACCACACTTCAGGGTTTAAGTAATTTGTAGCCCACACAGCAAGTGTAATCTGACTACATGATTTGCTTATGCTTCCCTCTGCTCCCCACCTTGCTCCTCCTTGTGTTTACTCAGAAAAAAAAATGTATGAGCAGGTTCAGGAGGTGTAACTTCAACAGGAGCATGGGAAGTGCTTCTAATCCCAAACTAACTCACTGCCTGGGAAGATAGGCCATATGGGTTTGGATCTCCTCCAGGCTGAGAGCTTATTAAAAGGACATCCATCTTTTTGTTGTTTGGCATGACAAAATGGTCTGGATGTAACTCTTGGTGCACAACTCAGTTCTGTTGGATGTTAGTGTTGATCTGAGAAGACCTATGTGACCAAGGCCCAGCAGATGTGTTGGTGCAAGGTTTCCACATATAATTGGTACACCCCAGAGAAGTCAAGCTCACTGATGTGCTGCTGACTTGGAGAACTCAGCACAGCTTGGTTTGGAATATCAGATTTGATGCCCTGTTTACCTACAGCCAGATAAAAGCATGGTACTTCACACTGAATCCCAGCTTCACTCAACTTCACTCAACCTTTATCCGTAAAGCTTGGAGCCATTTCTTTTATTTCTATATCTGAGATCAGTTTTGGTTTTTTTACTTTTGAATTTGTGTACCATTCCTTTCTAAGACATCATGTCCAGAGTCTACTGTTTGCTCCTCACAGTTGAATGCTTTTCATCCACTTTGTTTTGTTTTGTTTTGGTAGTTGTGCTACACACATGAACTTTGAGCCGTTCTCAATCAGTCAAAATAATTTTCTAAAGTCCCTAGAGATCACAGATCTGATTTCAAGCCTCAGTACAGTTATACTGATAGATCTCACAGTGCCCAAGAGTTACATGTTCCTATCATAAAACCTCTGGTTTTAAAGTCCTATCAGACTTTAACTGTCTGAATCGTTCACAGCACTTTTTTAGCAACAGTGTGTCACTATCCGTGTGTCACTAGATCCCTGTTCCTGCTACTGTAGTAGGGACGTAGCATTAATAGTGTCATGTTGTTCCCAAAGATGTGACACTTGGCAAGGACAGGCAAGGAGGTTGTCCAGGTGTCTGGTTTCTTGGCAGTGGTGCCCTTTCATGAACTGCTTAATCCCCCTGGGCTTGGCACTTGAAGAGCTGTTTGTTTACAAGGCATTGCAAGATTGAGGGAATGTCTTTGGGTGAGAAACCAGCTGTGGTTGTTGCACATCCCCATGCATGTGGTGCAGAACCTGTAGAGATGCTAATCCAGAGTCTGGATTAACATTCAGGAATATTTTTGTTGCCCAAGAAGGTACTGAAAGTCTACTAGGTCCATGTTGGTGAATATCTCAAAGATGTTTGTTTTGTCAGTATCTTGTAGCAATGTGATATGGTAGAGGAAGCTAGAACTCTGATGAGTGCTGACATTCTCTGGGCAAGATTCTTTCTATGTGGAAGCTTTTCACATGAGTTTCTTACTCAGTGCCTTTTTATGTTGATAGATCTGCAGAGAACAGAATAATGATGCATAAAGTCTACATATTTTTGATCTTCATGGTGTTGATTCTGCCCTCCCTTGGTCTGACCAGGTAAAGAATAGCTTAATGAAGTAATGGTTGAGTACTTTTATAATGAGACATCTGACTTGTGTTTTCTAGCTGTGAGGTATAGTTGATGTGCCTCCACTTCCTTCAGTCTCTGTGGTTATGTTGTTTTACACATTAGATTTAAGTATTCATCTTACATCTGGGGTCCTCAGAGCCCTTAAAGTTTCCAAAGTTGGACTTTTCTTTTAACAGAGAAATTTAAGACCTTGTAAGATCAATGACTAATTGAAAGTTTTCCATCCTCACCATCATAGTTGAGAACCCAGTTTCCTTACTGTGTCTTATAATTCAGCTAGAGTTGTCCTTTTTTTACCATCTTCACAATATTTGTCTGTTTCCCTGGCTAACTGGATGACATGTTTATCCTATCTGTATAATAATTGCTAAAAATGAATAATTAAAACTTTAATTTGAAGTAGATGTTTTTGTTCTGTCTGATTCTGTATCTTTTTTCTTTTTTCTAGCTATAAGTAACTGTGATGAAGCTAAACTAGTGTTCAGATTATTTGATTAAATTCTCTCTATCCACTATCTTAAACAACTTAAGAAGAGAAGCAATTTTACCCAGTACTAAGCTGTGGGAGACTGAATTACATTCACCATTTTTCTTTCAGCCTTGATTTTTTTTTCCGCTGGCTATTTGACAGAGAATCATCTGATTCTGCAGTTAGGCTGGAGTAAGTATTGGCAACTCTTTGCTAAAGGAATATTTAGGAATACTATCACTGGTTAGTGTTTATTAAAATTTGCTCAGGGTTGCTGCTCTGTGGCAATGTTGACTTTCTGAATAAGGGGAGGAGACAATCAGGTTGTACATTAGGAAGAATTTATTCACAGAAGGGGTGATAAGATATTGGAATGGGCTGCCCAGGGGGGAGTCACTGTCCCTGAAGGTGTTTAAGGGAAAACTGAACATGGCACTCAGTGCCATGGTCTTAGTTGTCATGGTGGCATTTGGTCTTAGGTTGGACTCGATGATCTCAGCGGTCTTTTCCAACCTAATTGTTTCTGTGATTCTGTGAATGCAAGTGATTTTGCTATGAAAAAATCCATGCGTTTTTCCTGCAAGCTAATGTATGCAAACTTTCAATAAAGGCACAGTTATTTTCCTGAAACCTTACAAATTTTGTACATGACAAGAAAGGGTGGGATCATATAATGTAGGTGAGAGGGGACCAGAAAACGTACTGAAGACTGTTGCATATCATGGACAGTGGATCTTCCCAAGAATTACAGTGAGACCAAATAGCTGCAGCCGTTCTCTTTCTGTGATCCAGTGAATCTTGATTTTAAGAAACACGTATGTTTTTACACCAGCTTCGCAAATTTGCAGATATTGGTTATTTTAAGCTTTTGTGACTGTGCCTGGAGGGAAAGAATAGAATGCAATTATTAGGACACAGGTTTCCAAATGCTGTTTCAAAATCAGTAACAGGAAGACAATTAGGAGTTACTAAGTTAGGGGAGATGATTATTCTATTGCAGTCTTATCTCATCTAGTGTCAGGTTGCTGTTGCAGACATCAAATGATGCTCTTGCCTGCTGTCAGCCACCTGTCAGACTGCTGTACCTTTTTGTGAACAGTTTGTTCCCCATCTGAACTGCAACTCAGCCAGGCTCTTACATGCTACACTGGCTGCAGTCTTCTAGCCACTTCCTATGGTGTATAATGTTTATCCTTATGGTAAGAGATTTCCAAAGGCAACAGGGACACATTACATACATCCAGTATTTGCTTGTCTTCTTCCCTCTCAGTGTCTGGTGTCTTTCCTTGCAGATGTGTCTTTCTGCCTGACCAGGGAGCCTTCTTTGTGAACTACGTGATTGCCTCAGCTTTTGTTGGCAATGGGATGGAGCTGCTGCGCCTGCCGGGCCTGATCCTTTACACCATACGCATGATCATGGCCAAGTCCACAGCAGAAAGGAAAAATATTAAACAGGTATTGGAGCCCTCCTTAGAGGAAGAGGCAATTAAATGGTTGGTCCTTATCAGAAACTGTGGGAGCTCACATCCTTCATACCATTAACTATCATCTCCTGACATTTTTTTTAGCCTTTGTTTTGCTTATCCACGACAGGTTCACATTCCTGTCATTTGCAGCACAGATAATGGGGACGTATTTATTTAAGTCAGAGATGGTCAAAAATCAAAACCTAAACTCTAAACTTCAGGTATCATTCTCTTCATAGCTCTAAGTCAGAGTTTTATGATTTGGATTTTATAGGATAATTCTGATTTTATCTTACAGTCTAAACTTCAGGGGTTTATTTTAAAATTCAAATCTGTCTCATGTTAGTTTCGTCTGTCAGCCTGCAGGTGTATACAACTTACTTTAATCTGCACATACACCTAGCAAAATATATACTTATTGCCTATATTCCATTTTAAGATGTGGACTTTCACTTCCAGGTCATGTGTCATCCTATGGTTGAAATTACAGGTGTTACAAGGGGAACTTAAGCCCATACACAGCTGCTGCAGTGAGGTGAAGGTTCTGCATTTGGCACAATTATTTTCTGCCTTGTGATTTTAAGGAGCTGCTTCTCATAGATGGAAACAGATTCCTTGAGGAATTACTTTAAGGCTATGAAAGAAGCAGCATCTTTTCTGTATGCCCAGATAATAAACACATAATACTTCATCTAGTTATGTCATTTCTGCCTCTTAGGGAAATGATCTCTCACAGGGAGAAAATAAGGGAAGGTGAATTGTTGCTTTAGTGAATCTATTCTTAACTCCTGACACATTGATGGATGACTTCAGAGTTTTGGGTGTTGTGTTTTTCTTCCTAGCAACAAGCATTTGAATATGAATTCGGAGCAATGTATGCCTGGATGCTGTGTGTGTTCACTGTCATCATGGCCTATAGCATCACGTGTCCCATCATTGTCCCATTTGGTAAGTTTTCCAATGAGCTGTGGGCACTGTGGGAGCAAGATGGGGCATGTGGGAGGTTTGGAAGACCCAGCTCTGCATTCTTATTCCAGTTCAAATGCTGATAACCCTTAGGACTTGGATCCAGGTTTCCTTCCCTTCTTGTAGAAGAACAGTGCAGAAGATGGTGAATTACTTAACCCTTGTACTCCCTTTAGAAGTTGAAAGTATATTTAATGTCCATTAGATGCTTATTTTATTTCTCAAGTTTGAGTGTATTGGCTCTGATGGTGAAGGGTTTAGATCAGACATAAGTAGTACTAAATAATTTTATATAGTTGGTATTTTTCATTTTCTAATCCAAAACTTTACAGAGCAGGATACAAGATAATTACCTAAATTAGATACTGTTCAGAACTGGTTTAATCAACAACCTTATTATTGGGAGAATGTGGACAATTTTTATGTAACAATGTAATTGATATTTATGTACATTTCATTTTGTATGCAGTTGTAAATATCTGAATGTGCCACTGCATCCCAGAGCTGTTGCCATTCATAGCTGCTACAGCAGTTGCAGGCTGTTTTTTTGGATAAGGAATGGCTGACTTGAAATCTGGTTATGAGTCTGTTGAAGGCTAATAGGGAGAGCTTCAGACCTTTCCTCCTTACTAGAACAGTGGTAGAGAAGTTAGCAAGTCTTCCCTACTGGCTTGGCCTCACGTGCCAGCACTTGGAAGGAGCTCTGGGCTCTCCCTGGGAGCACGGAGAAGCGTGTGGAGAGGGGAGGGATGGGGATGCAACAGCCTTAGGAGCAGGTGCTGTTGTGCAGCATTACCCCATTCATGTTTGGGCTGTATCCACCACTGGTAATGGTGGATTTAAAATCTCCACTCACTTGGTTGGTGTAGATCTCCTCACAGAGTTACTGCTTGTTATCAAGTCTCCAACAACCTCTCCTTGGCTCTCCTGTTTTCCCTTCCAGGTTTGATCTACATACTCCTGAAGCACATGGTTGACCGTCACAACCTTTACTATGCCTATCTCCCTGCCAAGCTGGAGAAGAAGATGCACTTTGCAGCTGTCAACCAGGCCCTGGCAGCTCCAATTCTCTGCCTTTTCTGGCTGTATTTTTACTCTTTTTTGCGGCTAGGTGAGTATTGCCTTTTTCCACCTAGAAGCTGCTCCCAGCTCTCTTGCCAGCTTCCCTGAATTAGATGTGAGGTTTCATAAGCTTTGTGGACTTTTGTTTTTCCTTTCATGAAAGGGAAGTCATGGCGGTTACCTGTGGCACTGAACTACACAAGATTTGCATAAGATCCTTTGATGGAGGTGGCTGATTTGTTAAACTGTTAGCATGGAACTCCATGTTTTTTCATTTCCCAGGAGATCATGTATTCCTTAAATCAGCATAGTTTCAATTGGCCAGTTGGGCTGTGAAGTGACAGACAGTAAAAAATCATTACATAAAACAAAAATCTATTCAGAATTAGCTCCTTGTAGTAAGATGGCCACTGGTTTCACTACCTGCATTTGTGCAGCCTGGGCATAAGTTTAATTTGCCGGGGTGAATTGGCTGCTGCCTCAGTTGTACAGCCATCACTTAGGAAAAAATGCTAAAATGTTGGCTAATGCTAGTCACCATGTGTTCTACACCATCCATCAAACTTGACATGGAATACTGCGGTGAGGTGATGACTCTCTTCCTCATGTTTTGTGTGTAATTTATTTTTAAAATAGGGGCATTCTGTATTTTGCAAATATTTGGCATTGATAGTATTGGCCGTGGTGTATTAACAGCTTTGATGTCAGAAAAGGTAGGCAACAGCTTACAGGTTTTTATCCATGATACAGGAGGAAGCATTTGGTGTGGAATGGGGATTTCAGTGATGCTGGAAGGGTTGACTTTCTCTTCTTGGGAAGGAAACTTCTGATATCTAACTGTATTGTGCCCTCATGACAAATGACCTTGCTTGCGCTGTGTTTTCTAGCACACCAGTAGTCAGAAAAGTATTGTTGGCAGGCTGTCATCTAACTTTAGGGATAGCTAAAGCTACAGGGAAATCTCCCTGTGGATGTAAGAAGCACTTGGAACTATTGCTTCGGGCTGTCCTTGGATTTGAGTAGATGTTCCTGCATTGCTTGTATGTTTGAGAGCTTGTTTTTTCCCTTGTTTTGAGAGCTGTTTTTGCAACAAGGAAGACCAACAAATCTGTGTCCTCTAAAATAACAGGGGAATTTCTAGAGCATGCTTTAGAAAAATCAAGTCCAAGCACTCAGCGTTTGATGTACCTCTTTAATTGTTATGAAGGAAATCCTGGTGTAGTGAAAATTAAACCTTTATTATAATGTTTTCTAGTTCTGCATCTGTGGTAAAACCATCATTTGTCTGGGACCTTAATAATGGAAAACACAGGCTGGATTACCATGTTTGGCTTGCTCAGTGTAGAGGATTTTTACAGGATTCTGTTTACAGGATATTGTTCCTTGGTTTGTCAGTGCACAGGGCAGTCTGAGAGGTAGGAACCTGAGATTCTGATTTCATTGCTGTTGATTTCATTGCTGCTTCTTGTGCCAAAGAGAAGGAAGGAAGGGTAAGAGTGCTCTGCTTCCTTATCTGCAAAATAGATCAGTTTATGGTGTAAAACTTGATTGGTCATTGACTTGTATAGTTTGCCTGGTCTGGGTGTTTCATTCTGGTTGCAGAGTCCAGTGACAATACTCTGGTTTCTCACTCCTTATATCAACGTAAGGCTGGAAAGGCCTCTCTCCCAGTTGTCAGTCAGGATCAAATACCACCTGACTGCATACAGAAGGTGATAGGCTGTACTGGTGTTGTCTGTTTTCTTCTCAGTCACTGTATTCTTCCTCAGTCCTTATGCCATTCATTCATCCATCCATCTGGGCCTCTCAACACAAAGGACATGATGATACTAACTGCAGTTCAACCCCATCTCCTGGGATAGTCACTTGAGTCCCATGTTCTCTAGAGCTGTTGGCAGGGAGGAGTTCTGAGGACGCAGGGCAGGGAAAACTGATCTAGGAGACTTTTTCTTCCCTAATCTCTGCTGTTTGCCTTGTGCTTTACAGGATACATTGGCTGACACGCCTCACCAGCTGGTAAATACTCATGTAACCTATGCTTATAAAAACAACCTCCTCTGAAGGACATTCCAGAACACCCATAGGGAGGGTTTTTTCACTTCTCTTTTTGGTTTGAATAGTGACATGTTTGTAGGAGTTTTTTGTTTTGTTTTTTGCATGTGTGTGGTGGTTTTCCCCTCATGAACAGATCTGTGCAGGGCTTATATAACCTCCTAAAATGTAAAACTTGACTATTCTGTGCCACTGCATATGCTGGGGTTACCACAAAGCTGTTTGAGGGTTGGTGTTGCCTCTTTTGTCTGAAGAAGCTTGGAAACAACTGGGTTTTCTGGTGGTGTTTATTTTTTCCTATGATCTTAGTCAAGCCATCTATGCTGCAAAATGAGATTTTTTTCAGATTATTTCCCAAGTGGATCTGGAGAAGAAGAAGTCACTGTAATCTTTAAAACCTTCTCCATACTAGAGGCTGCAGCCATATCCGTTCCTATAGCTTTATTGCACTTTCTCTGAACTGAAACTTTTCAGTCTAGTTTATATTTACTCTGTTTCTTGGATTCTTCCCAGTTCTGTCCATATTTTACTGTGGACAGGGCTGCTCAAGTTGAATGCTGAGTAGCACCAAACTATTTTGTATAGATACTTGCCTTTTTTTTTTCTTGTTTTCCTCTCTTCCCATGTTCTTTGCTAACATCCCACTATTGACTACTTTCCAGCTTGTAATCAGTTTTATGTTGCAGTGCTATTGTTATCCCTCATAGCTACATTTCATTTGTCCTTCCAAATTGTACTTACTTGCAGTTTCCTACCTAGAACTTTATCTTGCTGTATGTGTTCTTGTTCTGATCCTTTGAAGCAGGTGGGGTGGTCTTACCTACTAAGATAATTTTGATTCTTCCCCCCCATCCCTTTAAGCTGTTTACAAACCAGCCGGATTGGTGCCATCATCATAATTAATAAATGTAACTAATGTTGCATTTCACAGATCATTAATGAAAGTATTTTAGAAGTGAGTCCAGAATGGATGTATGAGGGGGGAGAAGAACCGCTCTGAGTCTTGTTTATCATTTAAGTATTACAGCAACCTTTCTTGGCCTCTAAGAAAACTGGGAGAACAGCTTTCTTGGCAGTTTTACCAGTCAAGGAACTTTGTGCATAATGAGGTTTGTGGCTGGAAGTGGGCTGCCCAATCCTCTAAGGAGAAAAAAAAAAAGATCCACGAGGCTTCTGAAAATGGGGAAGATAAATAAAGGCTTGTTTTGGTTTTGTTGGGTTTTTCTGCTATGTATTTTTATATTGTATTCTCTGGATTTTTTTTAGGCTTTAAAGCACCTACAACCATGTTTACCTTCCTCGTTGTCAACATCACTATTGTTATTTGCTTAGCTTACACTTGTTTTGGCTGTTTCAAGTACCTGAGTCCACTGAATTACAAGGTAAGTGATGGATACCTGGCACCTTTTAGCACCTACCTGTGTGCTTGACGTAGCACCAGCAGTTCCTGCTGGGTTGTCCGTGCCTACCCACTGCCAGTGTCTGTTCACAAAGGTTCATGGTAAGATGGCTGAGGAGGGGCTGTAGTACAGGTAGGCTGATTGGCACAATAGAAAGCCCCTCAGTGTCTGCAGGAACTGAATTTGAGAGGAAAGAGAAGTATGGAAAAAGTATCCTGGGCTACATTCCCAGCAGTGTGGCCAGCAGGTTGAGGGAGGAGATTCTGCCTCTCTGCTCCGCTCCTGCCGTGCTGCTCTCCTGCAGAGACCCCACCTGCAGTGCTGCCTCCAGCTCTGGGATCCTCAGCACAGGAAAGACATGGACCTGTTGTAGAGTCCAGATGAGAGCACCAAGATGATCAGAGGGGTGGAGCACCTTCTACGAGGAAATGCTGACAGATTTGGGACTGTTCAGCCTAGGAAAGAGAAGGCTCTGAGGAGACCTAATTGTGGCCTTCCAGTACCTGGAGGGAGCCTACAAAAAAGGCGAAGAGAGACTTTTGACAAGAGCATGTACTGACAGGACAAGGGGGAATGACTTCAAACTGAGAGTAGGTTTAGATTAGACAATAGGATGAAATTCTTTACTGTGAGGGTGGTACAGCACTGGCACAGGTTGCCCAGGGAAGTTGTGAATGCCCCATCCCTGGAAGTGGTTAAAGCCAGGATGCATGGAGCTCGTAGCAACCTGGTCTAGTGGAAGGTGTCTCTGTCCACGGCAGGGGGTTGGAACTAGATGATCCAGACCCAAACCATTCTATGATTTTATGTAAGAGGATTGGAGGAGAGAGTACCAGCACTGCACTGAGATCTGTCTGTGCCGGTTTTCAGACGCTTATGATCTGTGTGTATTGCTTTCACTCAACAGTTTGATATTGTCTCTCTTCCTTTCCCCACCTGTTGCTGGTTACAGATAGAAGACACACAAGGTGAAAAAGGAAACGACACAGATGTACCAACAGTCCCAACATCTTCTGTAAGAAGTTAAGAGTTACTAATATTCTCTTACATTTCCTAGAAAAACTTAATTTCTCACCCTGCTTACCAAAGAGTTTGTGTAGGACATATTAGTCTGAATGCACTGTGGGATTTCCCGTTTGCATGTGAGACCAGAGAGTTCTGCAGCTGGACTCCTTGACTGCTCCCAGGTGGTGTTGCAGAAGTATCTCCAGCTGATGTTTTAGGAGTAGTTGAGACACACTACTTTCATGCAGAGCCTCACAGCCTGTGTTCTCTGCCTTGACCCAGACAGAGCCTCACTTCTGGACAGCTGACAAACGCAGTCAGTTGCCACTGCTTTGATTTTGACAGCTGTGATGTGTAGCAGGTCTTACTTGCCCTGTCACTAAAAAGGATGTAGGACTGAGGTAGAAGGAAAGGCCTTTGTGCCACAGTCGACAAGTGCACTTCCTGGTGAGTGCTGCACCAGGAAGCCTCCACCAGGGTGCAAAAGACCTGAGGTATTAAGGTGAAGAATGGGAAAAGGATGAAGAGTGTCAAGGGGAAAAATGATCCTGGGTGAATGATGCCAGTGACATGCTCTGAGAGACCTCTAAAACCCTTAACACTTGTGATTTCAGATGTACGTCCCCCAGGTTTTGCGTCCCCATCCTACAGAAAGGACGGTGCTTGCCCACACGGAGCAGCAGTCGTACGGCACCATGGACAACACTTGTTCGCAGGCACAAGGAATCATAAGCTACTCCCCTGGCCCTGCAGTTCTCGAGCAGGCATCGAGAGCTTCGCTTTGAGTGCCGAGGACTAACACAAGGTGGAGCACTTGGTCCAGGTTTAGGAGAACTAATTCCCTGCCACCACCTGCTAAGTATTCGGTGTTATTTATGTATTCCTGCCTGCAGAAGAGGTACAGAAATAATTCATTGTGTGGTCTGCAGCTGTGCTGGGAGATTAAAAAGCCAGTGCCTTGGGACTGGTTGTTTTCCAGGCTGTCTACACACGTTGTGAAACAAACAAGTTGAACACAGAGATGCTGATCCTCAGGGACTTATGCTATCTCATCACTTGCCTTATGAAGATAACTTATGCTGCATATAGATAACTGGTCACCAAAGCAGATTCAGCTATTAGAGCTGTCATTTATTTATTCAAAATAATTTTTCCTTTTAAAAAAAGTCTTAACATTTATTATTTATAAACCTCTTGGGATGTGTTAAATCCTGAGACAATGCCACTTTTGATGAAAATGCTGTTTGCATGGGTGCTGAGAATGGTGTGTGGGAGTCTCTCCTCTTGTCACCCAAAGTAGTCAGCGTAGTCTTGATCATGTTACTTTTCTTCCTTGAAAGATATGAGGGAATTACTGTGCACTTGGGTACTAAAAGTACCAAAGCAAAAAGACTGGTGTAAAGAAGGGAGTGATTTATCTGATACTGTTTTTATATGTTTTTGGAGGGCATTTAGGTTAATTTCAGTTCACTATTTTTAAGGGCCTTCCACAATGAAAGTTCACCTGCCACCAATAAAGGATGTAAACATTTTATCTCTTTTAATCTTGAGCTAAAATGACAGAGCTTTGGGTTTTCTTTATAGTGCTGATTATATGAGTTGTAAGATATACTAAGTTTTTAAATTATGTAGTAGGTGCCAATCTATTCCAAAGTGCAGTGTGTCAAAGTGTAACTAATAATCACGGGGCAATAAAACACTGTTCGGGAAAATTTCAGGCTGTCTTGATTTATTTGTTTATTCTCTTTGTATGTTGAAATAACTCTTTTGCTAGCTGCCTCACAGCATGGTCATGAACTCTTCATAGGAGCACTGCCATGAGCCTTAGAATGACAGTATGTCCCATGAGAAATTTGAATGCTTTTGGCTTTCTCTAGGGAATGAATCTTTGGGTGACCTTTGGGTAGGAGAAGGTTTTGGCCCTCCTAAGCTGTCTTTTTGCCTTCTTCTTGTTAAACTGTTAGTTCCTGAATTTGGCCTTTTTTAATATGTCTATGAAACAGCAACATGTTGAGATTGAGGGAGACTTTGTGCCATAAATAAGTGTGTGCAGATGTTCAGTGTTTTGCAGTCTGCCTCCAGCTTCTCAAGACCAGCACTCTGGACAAATGCTGAGCACAAGACCTGCCCAGTGCAGTAAGGACCCTGTGGAGCTCCAATCCCCCTGATGATGAGCTCATCCTGTTAGCTGAGGGTGCACATAACTCCTGGTTCTTAAAAGGCAAGTGAGGAGCCTTGTGTAGTGGTGGGGCATGGATTTGGATCAGACTATTTTACATTCTCACTTCAGTGATGCAGTTTAGATGGGGGAGTTGTGCACATTGTGTGCATGTTGTGTGATTCTGATCAGAAGTCCATGATTGTTCTGACTCATTTCTAGCTGCACTACCCCATCTCATCCAGGTATCTGCAGCAGCAGTGGATGTTTGTGAGTGTACTAATTGAGGAATCAAATAAATGATTCAGCTTCCACGCTTGACCTATTTACTGTGCTGGCACTGTGGGGGTTTTATTCTCTGTGATATAACTCACCTTTTTGAACAAATGACTTTTTGATACTCACAGTGAGGTCCTAGATGTCATATCAAGGACAAAAACTCCCTTAATGATTTGATTTGCCTTTTGTGCCTGGAAGGTTGCTGAACCTTGGTATTGATGCTCTTTGTGGCTGGCACAGGTTCAGTACAGGCAGGACCGGCTCTCCTGTGAACTTGAATAACCCACCTCCAGTCATGATAAGGTGTTTCAGGTATAGAATATGGAAAACCTACTTGGTAATGGAAAGTTACATCTTGCTAAATAGTCGTTTTTGGCATTTGTGGAACCAGTTCATGTGTCTGATGGGGAAACCACCTGCATATTTCAGTTATGACGTAGCAGCCATTCTTGTTTGCCCCTGTGCCCTGTTGCAGTCAAACTCGTAGAAATGTCTATGATATTAGGACAGGCACCAAGTGGAGAAAAGGCCAGGGTCACCTATTAGCAAATTACCACAAGATCTGTGTGTAGCAACACACGAATTATAGACTGGTTTATCATCTTTGCTGTGTTGTGCTTGCTCCCCTGTTATCTTTTGGGTCCCTCTCTGAGAGCTGGAAGTAATTAGGAAACTGCACTGGCTCTAATTCATTCCTTCATGCTGGTGGATATCTCTGAGAGAATAAAATTAGATCAGCAAGAGATACTCCTTGCATTCCTGACTGAGCCTTAGAGAAAAGCTGAGGGATGGAAGCCTCAACAAATGTGGATATTGGCTGCACTGTATTTGAAATTCATATTTAAAGCCATGGCACATTCTTTACAGTTCTTTTTATAAATCTTTTGGCAGGAAGCCTAAGCAAATGGCCCAGCTGGAGTTTCTGATTGTAGCTCCCAGAAGCCGTATTTGTTGGGATGCAGCGCCTGCTGCTTGCTGTGCATTGCTCAGTTGGAGCAACGCCTCCCCCCACCCTGCTCCTTGCTAAGTCCTTCCTGGCGTTCTGGCAGCCGCCACCAGCAGTGCTCCAGGGAACAGGAATCCCGGACAAGTCTGACACTCTGCATGAGGAAGCCCCAGAGCATGGTCTGTGCCGGGATTCTCTCTGACACGACTGAGGGGGGCAACCTCTGACAGCTTGAAGAATGGAGCTCATTTGGTATTGTACAATTGGGTACACTTCTGCAAAGGCTTCAGTGAATGAATTTCTTCCAGAGTGAGGAGAATGCTCCATGGTTTGCTGAGACTCAGAAATCTTGGCTTGCTTAGATATACAGAGCTCTGTGCCAGTTCGGTATGCGAGGCCAACCTGGCTCAACTCCAGCCCTGTTACAACACATCCTCAACACCCAAGTTATTGCAATTTCTCATTTGCATTAGGTGCACACGTTCATGCTTTGTTTTCCTCTGGGCTTTTCCCATATCCTGAGCCAAAAGCAGATCTTTGTGCTGGCTAGGTTTCCGAATGCTCCAGTGTAGCAGTAGGCCATGTTCTTTCTGTCTCTTTACAGAGGTCCAGTTCCCAGCTCTGCTTACCCACACATGCTGGCAGCACAACCGAAAACTTTCTTGTGTCTGTCCTACAGATAATTTAGGTATGAGTGTTTGGAAGTTTTTACTGTTCTGCTCTTCAAGAAGGTGGGCTTGTCCTAGAAGCAGCAGACCCCAGAGTTTTCTGATTCTTAGCAAAAGGAAGGTGAGAGGCACCAGAAGATTTGGGGAGGAGGGATCTTTTCCCCAAGTCTACTGACTACGAAGAAAAGACTTTTCTTCTTATTGTCTTTAAACTGCAACAAATATAAGGATATGTGCCCTTTTAATTCCAAATGATGGCCAGGGTCATGTGTCTTATCTTCTTAAAGTGGTCTTGCAAATTCCTTCTCTGTCTTATCCAGACGAGAGTTCTTGAATGATGCTGCTTGTCACCTGTTTGTAACAGCTGCAAGTCCCCATTTCAGATATTTCAGAGGTACAGAAGTTGTTTTTTCTCTCCGAGGACAGCTATCTGATGCATGAAAACAGAAAGGAAACAACCAACAGTGGAAAGACTGAAGATTGGGTCATAATGGAACCTTCTTCCCTATAATTTTCTGGTTTGGGGTTAGGTCCTGGCTCTTGCTCCATATCCCACATCCTGTTGGTTAGAACAGAGCATCTCAGCTGGAGCAAATGCAGCTTCCCAACTGTTTTGTGCTTAAACACAGAGCTCCTGGGTTATCCTCACTTTTCTTTGTCTGTAACCATTTGTAGCTTGGAAAGAACATGCATCAAGATCCAGCTGTACCACAATTAGCTTTAAATTCTTTTGATGAAACAGCAAATATGGCCCCGTGAATTAACTGGTATTGTACAGGAAGCTGCTTCCCCCTCCTCACTGTGCCTCCATTCCTAATCTCTTTCAACTTTTATGGCTTATGGAAAGTAATATTCTGTGTGTTAAGTAAGAATTTCACTAACTTAATGAGCTAACTAAACTGCCAGCTTCATTTTTGAATGGAGTTGTCTTTCCACTAAAGTTCTGGTTTGGAAATGTCTACTGATACAAAGTTTGTGCTCTGTAGGAGTCCAGAGCTTGATCCCATCTTATCTACCACATCTTAGGAAAATGATGTGGTACATCATTTGTGATACATATAATGTGATACATATAATGTAGACATGATAGTGCTGTTTTAGGGCATTAATAAACTTTAATCTTTCAGACTGCAAGCTGATGATTAAGTTTAGATCTTGAAATAAAATAGCTTTTTCTTAGAAATCACAGAACAGTGGTTGCAAGATCTGATATCATTGAATGTTCTGTCCTGGATCTGTGCATTCAAGTGGGTATGGGTGTGACTGTAAACAGCCAAGAAGGAGAGAGGGAAATTTTCATATCTACTCCCAGACTCAGTGGTTAACTAAGTGCTGGTTAATAATTAATGAAAGCACGCTTCTCAAAAGTGATGTTAAAGGTAGAGTTCTAGAAGTCCAATGTATGATATGTCATAAAGTGCTCCTGAATAAAACAGGAGCCAGATTTTGTTGCTGTCTCGTATCATTACTGCTGCGTGGTTGTGAACCTCCCATTTTTATGCAGTGGCCCAAAAGGGTGACAGTTTGTGATGGAAGTTACTGACTGATTTTGAAAGGTATCTGCCTGTTGTGCTTCTCAGATGTTTATTGGAATTAAAAAAAAAAAAAGCTGCATTACAGGAGGAAGACTGACAGCTGAGGGGTTGTAAGATAGATGTATTTTTGTACACAGCTCGCCTCCCTTCTGTATGAAAATCTTTCATGCATTTGGTGGTGGTTTATACTTGGCTTTTCAGGCCGATTGGCTTTTTTATAGCCTGCTCTCCTGAAATGTAAAGCACTGAGTTGCTTCTTTCAAGTGAAGATGTTCCACGTCAAAACTTATTTTGAATTCTAAACAGCTTTTTTTTCCTAAGGCAAATTATCAGTATTTTTCCCCTACATCTACAGACATAGAGAAATAAAACCAGCAGCTATCTCCACAGACGAAAATGGAAAAAGAAGTGATTTAAAGAATTGCTAAGTACCATAATTTGGTTGCAGGCATTGAAATTTTCTATGACAGGATTCTAGATTTAGAGAATGATGTAGGGTTTTCTTGTTCTTTCATATTTGAAATCTGTAACTTCAAAAATCTTCTTAAAATAGGAATAATTCATTCCCTTCTGAGATGAGAAATCAGAATGTGCTGAGAAAAAAGGGAAAAAACTGGGAAATATATCCATTGAGCTCCTTTAAGAGGAAGCATTTAAGTTATTTAGCTTCAAAAAGGAAAAGACATAGTGGAGAAATTAGGAGAATGACATCATCTGTGTTCTGCAGTGGATTCTTCTGCTCAGTTTGTGTGAGGTATTACTTAAACTCTCTTTGTCTCTGGTGTCTCTGAAAAGTAAGATTGCCTCCTGATCACTGCAAAAGCTTTATCAGCCACGAAAGACTTGGGGTGATACAAAAAACTTCCATCCAGGCAAAAATGTGGAGGTGGGCCTTAGCTCCCTTAAGTCTGTACAAGAATTCCTAGAACTCCAGAGGTACAAATGTGTTTGCATACAAAACCACCCCAACAATGCAGGCTTGGCTGCAAAAGAGCTTAAGAAGTGTTGGTGTCTTTGACTCAGTACTGGGCACTTGAGGGGAGTTTTGTCCTTTCATGTTTCTCTTCACCTCTTCCCTGTGCTGCACTCCCTCTGATCATCTGCAGTGTCTTGAACTACAGCTGCAAAGGATTACCTTTTATTTAAGAAGGTGGAAAGTCATCATTTAAATCTCTTTTATTGCTCATCATATCCTCAAAACTGCAGACATTCAGTTATTAAACATGGGGAGGGCATGGGCATCCTCAACATCTGTAAATCCAGTGAGCAAGGTATTTCAAAGCCTGAGGTTTGGACTACATCTGGCAAGGGAAAGGAGCTGTCACTCAGCACAGATCTGTTTATAAATACTGCTCTCCAGAAGACAACTGACAATTGTAATGGGGCTAATTCTTCTAGCAGCATTGGCATAACACCATCAGGGCTGTCTGGCGCTGCACAGGATATTTCTTCCATGAAAGAAAACTAATCCTAAGCAAGACAGTTTTAGTGTGACTTATGTTCCTTGCAGTGCTATTACAGCAAGTAAAACAAGTGGCATCATTTCTCAGTGTTTTAAAATAAGCTACACTGAAATCAATATGGATTTATTCCTTGTCTCTTTCCACAGAACCCAGGAGGATCTTTCCATTCCTCTTTCAGACAAAAATGTATCTTCATTTAATGCATATTATGTTTTGCGCCTGCTGTAAAACAGAATTGTACATTTGATTGACTGTGTTGAACCTCAGTCCTGGCCCCCAAGCAATTGTAGCTGACTCAGTGGTGATGACTGGTGCCTCTCATGAATCTAGAGCTAACTCTGATGCTAGGCTTAACAGATTCTAATTTAAACTAAAGGATGTTTCCACTTCCCTTTTTCATATGAAAGTGTGATTTCTATTCATATACTTTTCATTCATAATCTGAGCAATGCCTGACATTTTTGTTTAATGTACATGAAGTTCTCTCTTTTTGTGTAAGACGTCCAAACGCTGCATCTAGTGGCTTGGTCCTTTTTCAGGACATTATGGTTTGCAGTTTAAAAATCAGGAGTCAAATTTGGATGTAGTGGGAGTTTGTTTAGCTGGAGCTGTATGAGAAGATTATGACCTTACTTGTGTTTTTCCATATCAGAAGCAGATACTTTCCAAAGCACTTCAGCTGGGGAGGCAGAGTGCAAGTTGTTTATTTCCAGTGGCATCACCATGGTTCCAAACCTCTTATCTAGACTCTTAATGGGCTATAACAGGATAATTAAAAAGCAGGGTTTAGGTCACCTACTTGAGGTTTCAGCGTGGGATAAATGCATGTTTTGGAGCAACTTAATGTGGCATGGCTTTTAGGACAGCAGTTTCTTTGAGCAGGGACTTTGGGGCAACTTTGGCCGTGAAATCGAAGCTTCACTAAGAAATAGTGGAACAAAATCAAATGTTTTGAGCATCAATGTGTCACCAGATTCTGGGTTCTCCTGAAGGCCATGGCTACTCTTTCAGATCCTTATTCCCAAGAATCAGCTCAGCCAGCCCAACAGCATCCCATTTGGCCTTGTTAGAGAAAACTCCCTGGCTGAAGGGCAGGTCCTCAGCTGGCTCATGTAAATAAAAACAGTTGTAACAGAGCAGGGAGTCCTTTTGTACTGCTTATTATTATTGCAATAATCTGATATACAGTTACTTGCTAACAGAGATGTCAAAATTACTTCTGATTATCTGTACCAAATAACTGCCTGTTAGCTAGTACCACAGTGCACCAGAAGTGAATCTGGATTCACGCCAGTTGCTTGTCAAATCCAAATCTCAGGCTCCTGGGAGAGTTGCTCGCCACAGGACAAGATGCAGATGCTATCACTGGCCCACAGACACTTCATTAGTATTAAACCTTGCTCTGCAGGTGGTGGGATTGGCTGTGTTTTGCTAAAACCAGTGGGTTATTTTGAAAAGGAGAGGGGAATTGATGCAAGGTTTTACAGCTGCTGTAGAGCTAATTTTAAACTTTTTCACTTTGTCAAAGTATTTAACTGTATTTTTATCTAAGTGTAGGTAAGTAGTTGATGAGCAACAACAGCTGCTGATAGCTGTGACATCAACACTCCAAACAAACTTTGCTATTTATCAGGTGTTTAATTATCATTTTTAAGCTCCTAAAGTCTACATCTTTTAGGTCCAGATTTGTCTCTCTTTCAGACAGTAGCTAATCAAACCCATTATTGCGCAGGATTTAGTGTCTCAGAGCCTGCCTCCTGCACTCAGTTATCCTGACGCTGGGCAGCTCATGTTTGTGGTAGGCTGAAGAGCACTTACCTGGTGTGCAGAGCAGGGCAGGACATGCTCAGGTACTGCCTGTGCTCACTGTCATTGACTCAGAGTGCTGAGCACAGTGAGGCGTATTTAAAAACAGAAAGGCTCTGCGGGTGCTTGTTTTTTGTGCAGCTCTCACTGATGACGGAGCCTGGATGAGCTGCTGTAACACAAGATCACAAAACAGAGTCCTGATGTGCCTCCTTTCATCGAGGCTAGGCCCCTTCAAGCAGAGCAAAATGCTTCACTCACATCTGAAAATGGGTTTGGCAGGTATCACATAGCAAACTTCCTTCCCACTTCCCTTATCTGTGTTGTGACTGAGCAGGCCCTGGGGAAGTGTTCGGCTATCTCAGTGCAGGCAGAGCTCCCTCACACCACAGCAGATGTCTGCACGTGCAGTGACGATGAGAGGGGATGATCTCCAGCCCTGTAACATAAGGCCACACAGGGGACAGAGAAAAAGCAAAACCAAATGGTCATAAATCAAGACCTGTGCAGGAGGATGTGTAGTGGTGCCTGTAGCAGCTGTTGTTGTCAGAGGTGAGCCAATTCCTCCTGAATAAGGAACCCTCTTTCAATACACTGCACCTGAAACAAGTTTAGGGATGGTCTTCTCCAAGAAGAGTCTATTTCAAGGGAATGAATCTGTGTTTTATTCCTGAGTATTCCAAACAGACTGGCCTGAATCACACAGTATTTTGCAAATGAGAACACAAATTTTGACTGAATTGAAAGCATTTACAAGTAAACATAGAATTAGTGCTCACAACTGATCTGGAAGCAAGTAGCTGTCTTAAAGAATTTAAGTACAGCTTGAGGGTTAAATCTAGCAGGGAGACCTGAGCACTCCTCAGCTTTGCTCTCCTAGCACCCAGGTGAAGCAGGCAGAGGAAGGGGAGTGAGAGGTCTCATCTCTGCTCAGAAAACTGATCCAGGCTGGTCCACAACCCATCTGCCCTAATGATTTTCTGTCATGGCTCATGGTGGCTTTCAGCACTAGGATTTGAATGTGCCCAGCAGGAGTGTCCACTTGCCTTCTGTGAAACAAACTATGTGGGATGCTTGAGTCTAAAGCCTTGTGGGATGGAGTATGGATGTGCCAGAGCGGCTCTTAGCTTCCACTTCAATTAATACTGTGAAATAATACTAATCCATGCAAGTGTCAGTGGTAGATTATATTTTTCTGAGCTTGCAGAAGTAGAGAAGGACGTCAGAAGGGACTGGAGAACAAAACCAAACTGCAATCAGTCATCTGGGTATGGTTTAAGATGTTTGAAGCTCAACTGCACACACCAGGGACAGCTGCCGGTAAAACCATACAGCCCTTCAAGTTCAATTTTCTTTGAGCAGTTTGCCTTCCATCTGACCTCTTTGACAGATGCAGTACAGAATTGATAGGTTCTGAACTGATGCTTCTCTTAGCTGGTACCAAGCAAAATCTGTTATTAAACAAAATTAAAAGAATCACACAGGAAAAAAGAATTAATGCAAGTTTCTTTTAATTTTGAATTAATCCATTTTTTATTCTTTAGTAAGAGGTATTTACAATACCCTGCCAAAGCAGTGCAAAGCCAAAGTGTTTTGAGCCTACCTAGGGCTATGATTTAAGTTAAGAGTATAAATTCAGTGCAGAGGTAGCTGAGGCTGTAGTTACTCCTACCCAACCCCTCCTCCTGGTCCAAGCTACAGGCACCTGTGTGTTTCAGCTGCTCCTTGCATGTGGCTATCCCAGGAGCCTGGCACAGGGCAGCCCAGCTTCTTCACAGCCAGGAAGCTGCTTAACAGCCCAGCCTGGAAGAGAGGCAGCCAGCAGAAGGCAGTTTAAAGGTCCTGCAGATCATCAGTGCTGATTGACTGATGCACTCATGCAAGTTAGGTCTTGCCAGGCTACTCCCCATTCTCTGTGTGAGGAACTTCACACTTACAGCAACTCAAGTTTTACTGCTGCCATGAAAAAAAAAGCCTTTCGTAACTATTAAACTGTTACTAGTTGTGTTAGAAGTTGTAAGGTCTATTTTGCAATCTCAAAACAAGAGTCAAGAATACTACAGAACACGTTTTAGAAGACAACCAAGTAATCTCCATGCTACTTTCTTAGCCTTGTTGAACAAAAAAAACCCCACCCAAAATCAGTAGGTCCCCATGGCCGTATCTCATGGAGATACACTGCATTTGTCTTGCTGTCCTCTCTCATGTCTGGCCAATAATAAGATCTAATTACCTGGATTACAGTAGACTTAGTAAGCCCTGTACATGTGCTAAGCTAAAAGTAATTACCCTGCTATTTGTTAGGGAAGTTATTCCTCTTTCTTTTTCCAGAGTTGCTCTTTCTCTACTTTCCCAACAAATTGCAGAATATCTTTAGCAAGGAGCTCAGGTTCCTCCAAAGCTGCGAAATGGCCACCTCGAGGCATGAAATGGAAGGAAACTATGTTGGTGTATTTCTTCTTGGCCCAAGCCTGGGGTGTGTGCAGGATCTCATTAGGGAAGGAGGCAATGCCAGTAGGTACTTGAACTGTGAGCCTGAGAGAGGAAACAGAATCACTGTCATCTTCCAAACACTTATATCTGCAACAAATGAAAAGTCCCGAGGAAATGTTCCTAAACAGTTGGGCACATTGTTGTTAAGCAGTTAAAATTTGACTTCCAGATCCTAAAACTGAAGACAATACTCTAATTCCTGGAAAAAAAACCCATATTGTTTTTGCATACATTGACATTAAGGCAATTTTGCAAGGGATCCAGGGCATGAGGGTCAGAAGTATGGAAATGGAGAGGCGAGCCCTAGGAGGTGGTGGGCAGCAAGTTTCTTCTTGCTGCAAGTCATGGATTGAGGGACAAGCACACAATTTGATAAAGGCTGGAGAGAGATTTACAGTGAAGATAATCACTCAAACAGGTTCAGCCTGGCAGGACAACTGGAGGGTAGGCAGGGGAAGAATTACTTCAAAGGGGAAGAGAGGAGAGGAATACTAGAGAGTAAATCTAGATTAGTTCAGAAGAAGCATTTTGAAATGTGAGACTTTACCTTGTAAAGTAGGTCTTGCTTTTAACGGGCACAAATGCACACTACAGAAGATTCTGCACATTAGGTTGTGTAAGGAAGCAACTGGATTTGAGGGGAAGAGTCTCTTAGAAAGTGGAATGATCTGCACTTGTTACAAGAGCCACATTTTCTAGGTTTAACTATCCCATACCCATAAGCTCTGCTATCAGCAGTGACAGAATTTAAAATGTAGATACAAAAAGCTTTGGGCACATAACCACTGGAAGCCTGAGATCAGAGTGCCTAATTTTACACAAGACTTTGAGACTCTGTCCTCCAGACACATAGAAGTTCACACAGCTCATCTCATGCAGGCAGAACGGAAGCGAAATACTGCCCCACAGTGTAGCCACAACAGCTCCAAGAACTGAGTCAGCTTCCTGGGAGCATCATTTCACAGCTAGATAAATGCCATGGCAGTAAGATGTGCTTGCAAGTACCTCGGGGCAGGTTGAAGCTTTCACTCATACTCAAGCTGACACAAGTATATGCAACCAAGCTGCTGTCTTAAGTGACTGTGCAGCAGGCACGTCAGTCTGAATCAGGCACACGGCTCTCACTGACTCCTGAATGATGCAGTTTGTCAGTATGCTGAAGTTGCTCCCACAGGTAGGACTTCAGCCTTTTGCAGAAACAGGCAAAGCGTGTCCAGAAAAGTACCAAAACTACAAACCAACTAAACGAAACAAAACCAACTGCATGACTCAGTCACAAGCTAATTTAGTAACTGAAATAAAATCAGGAAGTACGTGGACACACCACGAATGGGAGGCCCTGAAGCAGTGCCTCCAATTAGATCTCCTTACTGATGGTTCGGGATTCCTACATAAGCACCGTGTTTTCCAAGCACACCACAGTACAGCAGGTACCTGGCCCGTCCTGCAGAGGAATATTGTGATAGAGCAGTGTTTTTCCTCAGCATTCAGAAACCTAGAAGGCATGAACACTCCGCCTGCAACCATAAAATTAAGGTCAGGGCAAAATATTTAAAGAGAAAAAAACCACACTTACTTTTCATGTTTCTGTGTGCCTATCCCCTTCTGCAAGTTTTCTTTGTAGAAACGCATTGAGGAGACAATGCAGCCTGACACCCAGTAGATCATTATATTGGTGAGCAGATCATCCAGGTTAAACTTCCTGAAAAGGTTAAGCCCGAGAGATTGCTTAATTAGAACTGAATACTCATTTGCATTACTTTAGCAGAGACTTGACTTCGGTTTAGTTGTAAGAAGAAAAAAAGGTTACAGGAAAAAAAAAATTAACTTGGTTAAGAGTGGAGAGGTGAAGTTACTACTCCCCCTCTGTCTGCCAGTGACCAATTAAGGATGTTAAAGGCTTTCAGACACAAACTGGGAAGTGACATGTTAACTCCTACATGGAAGGCAGATTCCAACAAGCACCTTATGCTCCAGCATAGCTGTCTCTCCTGTCCGTAGACTGGGAGGGTGGGGGCAGAACAGCACATGGAACAGCTTGTGCCATTTATTAATGATAATCTGAAATGCTACCGTGAGCCTTCAACAGAGCCATCACACACCAACGTGTGCTGTAAACAGTGCATGTTTCATAGAACATTATTAGCTGTATGCAGTGCAAACATTCCATTCAAATCTGCTGCCACTGGGCCTCTTGATAGCGTGTCCCTTTGCTCCACTCCTGCCAGGTAGTTTCTCAAAGGGGATTTCATTTCTGGTTTCTGCTGCATACTAAAAATTATTGTTTATTAACAAATGGTAGGTAGATGAAGCAATAACAATCAATCCAAAGCAAATTCATAGAGCGTTAATTGTTAGTATTAAAATGAATCATGAGTTCCCAGCATCTTAACGTGGGTTAAGCTTTTGGATTTCGTGTTCTAACAAGATTCTTCCCCCTAAGTCAGTTTTTAATATCCAGAAGTTGCAGGGTGTATTTCTTTCCTAGGAGATCAGAGTGGGAAGGGAGTCCCTCAGCCCCCGTGGCCCATTTGCGTCTCTGCCTGCTGTGGTGCAGCCCTGCACCATCTGTGGTCGCTGCAGGCTCCCTGCGAGGCGTGAGGTGGCCACTTCAGACAAACCTCTTTAGCTCTGTGACTCTGGGCTTAGTCACCTCATCCAAAACAGCATGAGAGAAAAGGCTTACCTCTCTAGCCCTCCATCCTCTAAACTCTGGAATTCCAGATCAGTCCAGGAAGAAAACTTCTCCAAGATGTATGCAGCCAGTCCTACAGGAGAGTCATTCAAACCGCAGCCTGTAAAGGAGAAGGAAAATGTAACTAAAATTGTGATATCCAACTACTGAACTCATAGAGCATCCTGTTACAATACAGGGAATGTAACTTTACAACCTGTTCCAGCAGCTACGTTCTTAAATAAATAAATAAAACAGTACAGCGAGTTGGAGCCATTTAATGTCAAATCATAAACTGAAAGTATCTGCAAACGAGCAGGCTCCACATTAGCTCACACTGTACTGTTTTTGAACAGATGTAACAGTATTGGATTTCTGCTGGCTTTTCTTTTTTTCTGGTAAGCTAATAAGATTAAGCTCTATGTGCCAAGGAGGGTTTGCTTCCATTAATCTGGAAGTTGTCATGTATTAAACAGCATTACAGGGCCAAACCCCACATGCCTACACATGACCAGGAGGATTTGCAGCATTATCTAACAGCAAAAACATTTTAAGGATTATTAGAAAGTCATTAAGGAACAGCAAGGCTTTACTAAAAGGTCCATCTTCTGAATTAGCAATAGCAAACTGACTTCATGTAGAACAAGCCTTAATATAGATTTTATAGTTTGTTTTTCTTGGACAGAAAAAACACACCTGCCCTTGGAACTTTGATCACACATCCTAGTGCTGTGAAATACAGGGACCATAAACTGTCCCAGCTTCTCAGTAAAACACAAGAAAAAGCTGTTCCCAAGGAACAGCAATATATTTGAAGTTCCACCCATGCAACCCAACCTTCCAGAAAGATGCCTAACATTGCAGCTGGCACAATTTCATCAGTAATTGCTATTTAAACATGACAGTGGAGTTTCAGTTATCAAACAACTACTACTGATGACTGAAATAGCAAGTGTTTGAAAAAGTTCTGTTGAGCACACGTTCCAGGTCTGCTGAACTAGACAAGCAATAATCTGTTCTCATCTACTTACTGTGAGTAGAGTACATCTGTTTACATAGAGGAAAAATTGACATTGAGAACACTTTGAGTACAGGCATTTCTGTCAGAAATTCCTTCAGAGTGTTCTTCTGCTTTCAGGAACCTGTCACTGCCATGCTCCTCTCCCCTTTGTCCTGAGAATTGCAGGAATGCTCCAGCTCCCAAAGCATGAACTGGCTGCTGGTTCCCAGTCTGCCCAGTCTGCTCTGACAAACCACAGAGACAGGCAGGGACAAGAATCAGCCAAAAAAACACAGCAGAAGGAGCACGGCTAGGCATCTTTCAGCTATCAACTTCCCCTCTTTCTCCTGAAGCACAAAAGACTGGCAATTTTTAGAAACCAAAACTCAATGGAAGCAAAATTATTTTAAATCCATCAAATCATCCTTTTGCCTACACATTTTAAGAACATACCTGCTTCTGTAGGTAAGCTTATGGAAAACCATTAAGAAATATTTTCCTTAGCTATGTTTTAAATAAAATCCATCAGTGAATTGCTGCTGCACTAAACTAAAATGTAGTCAGTACTCTTGCCTCAGTTGTTCAATTCAGTCACAAAAGATGTTTTTAAAATAGAAACACTTAATACTCAGATACTTAAAGTAGTTAAGCCATCTGAGTGACTAACTCATCTAGAAAGAACATTCATAGCTACAATTTTTTTTTCCTTGGAAGTCTACGAGTGATTCAGAGCAATGAGTGAAAATGAAATTTGATTTTACTTCTCAGGTATTATTTATCCCTATAATAAATAAGCTACATTGTGTGCTGAGACAGCTAAAAGCCTCTTGTAGTTTACACTATTTCAAGGAGATCCATTCTCTGAGAAGAAACTGTCTTTTGCTCTCAGCATAGCTCCATTTGAAATGGAATTACAGTCCCCAGTGACAGCAGAAGTGGAAAAATATTAAACAATCTATTTTATTTATGAAAACTGGAAAATGAGGTCAGTGGTACTTAGAGTATGCTCAGTTTGGGTGTGCAGATACACTGCAAAAAATGAAAATTTTCTGCATATTTTAAGCAGTACATTTTGTTTCTACAAAAGCACAACTAAAGTAAACAGACTTAGAATTCTGAGAGTTTCTCAGAGGTTGTTTTGTTTGTTTTACCAACAGTATCCGGCTTTGTAGCCTGTATGTGAGCGTAGCCAGACTCTGACAAGATCCTGTAGAGGCCTTTCTTCAAGAAGGGAAACATCCTTCTAACGTCCTCATCCTGGAATCCGAAGAGCCCTGGGAGGTACCGGCCCAGCAGGATGGAGAGCAGGTGAGTGAATCCCACCTTTGTAACTGAGGCCATATTTAAATGGAGACCTTTCACGTGGCTAAAGACAAAAACAGAGAAAGCCTCACAAGTTAACAAAAGTAAAATCTGATTCAAAGTTGTTGTATTTAGAATCATAGAATATCCTCAGTTGGAAGGGACCCATAAGCATCATCGAAGTCCAAGTCCTGGCCCTTCACAGAACAGCCCCCAAAATCACATCATGTGCCTGAGAGCATTATCCAAACACTTCTTGAACTCTGCCAGGCTTGGTGCTGTGACCATTAACATTTAAAATATTATTAATAAAAATGTTAATTACATCATGACCATAGTTGCCCTTTTAGTGTGGTTTTTCCCACAAAAACGACAAGTCAAAAGGGCAACAGTCAGTAACCAGCACACACTCCTGGGCACCACAAATCCTCCTTTTTTTTTTCCACAAATACTTGTCCCACTCTAGACCTCAATGAGGCCATCACAAAACTATTTTTTTAAGAACAAGTATACAGTATAAACTAAGGTATGTGATTTTGGATCACTGCTTAACACTGAGCACTAAAGAGAGAAACCATGCAGTGAGGACTGGGGCAGGAACTCCCAAGTGCACAAGCAATAACTCATCACAGAGTAAAATAGCTGTACCGACAGGGCACTCACTCGGGAGCCATCTGGGCCAGGTTGGTGCAGATGAGCCAGCCCCAGTCACCACCCTGGGTGTAGAACTCATTGAATCCCAGTCTGAGCATCAATTCATAAAAAACGGAAGCGGCACTCACGGAATTAAAGTCTGCATTAAGAGAAAAGAACACTGTTGTATTAATTCCACCCACACTTCTGACCCTGCAGCATTTATTCTCCACATAAAGGCAACATTCAAGTTCCTCAAAAGCTACAAGTGTAAAATTCCTTGCCTGCCTGCCTGACTGTGTGGAAGCCCTTGCACACCCTCCAGGCAGAGCAAGCAGAAACCACAAGGAGGACAAAGTCCAGCCTTTGCTGCAGACTAGAGTTCTCACAGTTGTCCATGAACTTGCCCCTCCAAGAGGCTGCCAGAGTCCCTTTAAACTAAACTCTGCCCATTCTCCATCTGAGCCCCATCAGAGGCAGAGTGTTGCCCAGGGAGAGTGTTTCTATTTTGTCTGCTGTGAGCACAGTCTCCTCTTAATGATAGTTGGAAACTTTTGTTTCCACCAGTGATGCACTTCTCCACTGCACTAAACACTGGTCACCTGAATCACACCCAGGGAAGCAGAGAAAAGCAAAACCGACCTTCCCCACATCATTCACCTGCACACATAATTAAATACTAAGCTCAGTATCACTTTAAATACTACCTCGCTTCAATTTGCTGCAGCTTGTGTTTGCATAATTCAGAGCACAAGCTGATCGAGCAGGTATTTGGCTGCAATCTGCCATGGAGCTACATGAACTGATTTGTTCCAACTCTTCCTTCTCACCTACCTGTATAACACTGTCAAATACGGACGCAAAACACCCAAAAGGAACAGTAATAAATTAAATTTACCCTGCCTGCTCACCTACAGACAATTCATAGATGCAATTACAACTCTTGAGTTGTCACTTCATAGCTTTTTATAGTTCTTTTTAAATTATCTACACATTGCTCTAGAAACCAGTCAATGATGTCACCCAAAGTCACCCTCTTATCTCCCTCTTCCCACATGACACACAGGATCTCTGTTTCTACCCCGGGAAAACGAGGTATGTAACAGGAGTTGCTGTTCTGCTAACAGAGGCTGTCTCGCCGTGAGACTGGGCTTGTGGTGGTTCAGTTTCTCCTCATGTGTCATACCTTTTTTGTGGGGTGCTTCTGAGAAACCATAACCAGGGATAGATGGGCAAATGACTTCAAAAATGTGCTCATCACTGAGGCCATGGCTTGCAGGATCCGTCAGGAGAGGGATAATTTTGTAAAACTCATAAAATGAGCCAGGCCAACCATGAACCATTAATAGTGGCTTTGCAGACTGGCCTTCAGACAAACAAGGAGGCTTTACGTGAACAAAATGGATATCAATGCCTGTAAAAATAAAATAATTAATTAGCATTCCCAAATTTACCATGACACTGAAACTAATCACAGAACAGATTACAAATAAAGCTTTTTCTGAGGTCCTTTTCTTTTCGTGAGCATGCAAACACACTGCATGCTGTGTGGATACATTTATCCAAGGACCTTAAAGTACTTTATAATGGGCAATTAAGCATCACAGCATCCAAATGAGGTTGGCGGATTTCTGTTTTAAAATAAATTGGCAAATTAAGACATAGAAGTGAAGCAATCTACTAAGGGTAACACGGTGACTCACACAGCTGAAAGGCACAGGAGACAATTACATCATTTAGTCCAAGTGCCCTTAAAATTTTACCCAAATGTCCCTATATGGCATGGGACAGGCTTCAGTCAGCCACAGATTTTTCTTCCTGAAAGGCCCACGATTGCAGCTTGAAGGCACCAAGAGATAGGGAATCCATCACAACTTACAGCTGTTTGTTTGGGAGTGTTAATCACTTCCCTCATTTTGTGCATGCCATACTCTCCATTTGAACGTATCTTTTGTCTCTAGCCACTGATCCTAAATGGTACAGCAAAAGGAATTTTAAAAGCCTTCACTAAATATCTCTGTCTGTGGAGGTCTCCTGTAATCAGGTCACACATCCTAACTGCTGATAAACCAATCATGCTGAATCAAGGATTTGACAAAATGCCTGGCTAAAAGAGTGAATGTGTTCATTTTTGTAGTTCTTTTATACCCTTTGTCCAAAGCTTTCAGTATGTCTTTGAGAGAGTAAACCAAAACAGGAAACTGTTCTAGTACCAGTCTCCTCCTTGTTCAGTAAGAAGGTAAAAACTGCAGTGTTGTTCCCATTGTGATCCTTTTCAGCAGAAAAGTATCACACTACCTGCTTCAGGTGAACTGCTCTTCCTCAAACTGACTCAGGGCTTTGTTTTCCAGGAAACAGTAACTTGTTCTCAGCAGAGCCTGAATGCCTCATTCCTTGATGTATTTAAGAACATTTTACTCACATCAGCTCCCTGTTCACCAGTGATCCCACCCTCTTTCACTGACTTGAGATCTCCCCATCCCTGACACTTCTGTGAAACTCTGTATTCTCTGAAAAACTTTCAAGTGATGACAGAAGGTAGGAATCTGATATACAGCATGTTTGACCTTGTCTTTTCATGTCCCATCTCTGTAATCTTTCCTAACTCTGAAATTTCTCTCCCCACTGCTATACATAGTGCATTGTCCTTAGCTGCTTCTCCCTTTCTTCTCTCAGATGATGCTTTTAAAAAATCTTTTTTAAGGGAAGACTTTCCGGTTTTATCTTTTCCAGAACTAACCATCATTTAAATAAATATTTTATGTTCTAACCTCTATGTAACATCATTTATTGTCCCAAATCCATTTTAAATATGATGGCAAACTGCACCATTTGAAATAACACACAATTATGGGTGCAAATAGAAACATAACAAGATACTCTAAGCTTGAATTTTGCCATCATGTGAGACAATTGGCTGCTGTGCTCTAGATCTACAACTGCACCCCCAAATGACCCAAGCAACCCTAAATCAGGCATTTTAAGAAGTCCACTTTGACCAAGCTCCATCACCAGTAGACCTTGGCTGAATCAACCCTTTGGAAAGGTGCGTGTGCTCCAAATGAAGAGACAAACCATTCCCTCACACTGGGCAGCACATCAAGCCCAGGGAAAAGGCGGTCCACATTCCTAGGCCTGGGAATGCTTGAAGTGGTGCAGCAGAGCACATCTGCCCTGCCAAGCAGGGACAACCTGCCCAGCTGAGGAGGGCTGCCAGGCTGATGGCTTCACTGTGACAGCAACAGCTGGGGAGCTCCGTGGAGCGTGAGGAGACATCTGTGGGTATTTTTGCATGACTGCATGCAAGTCAGGGAACATGTGTACATCTCAAGATCCACTTCTGCTTCCAAATGCCCATGCTTGGCTCCTGTTAACACCAGCTGACAACCCACTCATGCACAGGGAATTCCATTTGTCATTCCTTGTCCTAAAGGCTTCACTTACAATGGAGGAGTTTCTAGCTGCTTCAGCAGTGATGCCAATGATCCAGACTATGGAAGCCAGGGAGGGAAGGCCCACGTGACACAACCAGAGCCTTCCTACCATCAAGTTCCCTTGCAGACAAGATTATGTATTACTGGTTTTATTTGAAGTGAAAAATCCACACACCTTGAATCTTTGTTTTGAATTGTGGGTACTTGTTGAGGACTTCAACTTGTTTTTTCCAATTGAACTGGTTTTTCCAGTAGGATACAAGCTTCCTGAGATACACTGAGTTAGTCCCATACTGGAAGCAACTGTTCTCCAGTGGCTCTGTGAATCGAGCCTGGTCAAGTCTCCTAAATAAGTCCTGCAAGGAAAAAGAAAGAAGACACATTAAAAGCACTTGTGTCTGCTGTCTTGGGCTCTACTGTGTATCGTTTCTAGTTATTCCCAAGTGAAATGAGAACAATGGAAATAACATCTCTAATTAGACACCTGTGCCTTTTGCTGATGCTCCATCAGCTGTTCCAATTCCTTTCCTCCTCCAGATGGCCTCCTTCCTCTTCCTTTTACAGCTGTTCTCAGCCTTTGTTCTGCAGGGCTGGCTAACCTGTCTGCCACGGTGATAACCACAGAGGACCAGATGCTCTGCTGACACTACTGTGGCTTCACAGTCTAAGTCTTGCTGCCTTTCCAGGGTACTTTGTTCCCCAGGTTACCTGTGAGTCCAACCTCACGAAGCAGTGCATGGATCTGGCCCAAACCTTTTGCTTTCCTTCCCAAACTAAGGGATGTCTTCACTGGGAAACATTCTGAAGGATTTTGCATAGACAGAAAGTTGGTGAAACTTGACTGAAAATAAAGTTTGCCAATCCAGAACAACAATGAAAGTCACCTTCCCACTGCACCTCAAGGTTACAGGGGTGCTGATGACACTGCAAAATCAGTCCAAAATCACTCAGCAGGAAAGGACAGCCAAGAGCCCCTTCCTACTGCAAACAGAACCATGGAGGGGTTGAGGGTGAAAGGCAGGTCTGGAAATCTAATCCTGCTCAAAGCTCCATGGAATTTAAACCTGAACAGCACCTTCTAATAGAGTGACAGAGATAACTCCCAGTCTAAGATGAGCTGGGTGTAAGCACTAGCTCACACCTCACTGAACAGGCAGTCACAGCTTAGGCAAGGTGTCAGGATGTAAACTCACTGTTTTGGCATTTAACAAGTACAGAAAGCATGGATTTTTAAATGAAGTTTTCAACATGTCTTTATATACATACTTTTTGTCCATGCTCAAAACCTTTTGAAACGTTTTAGTAATGCATGCTAGCATAACTTTAATTACTAGTTTATATTTAAAACTCACTGCTTTCTACTGATGGATTATACTGCAAGAGCTGCCATAATACAGAATTGCATATTTCACAAACGTTTTTAAGTTAGGAATTATCTAGCTTAGTGTCTGCGGTGTAAGGGGAAAACGTAATGGAGATCAATGTCCAGTTGTAGTACTAAGCAGGGTAAGCAAAGTGTTAAAAAACCCAAGCTTGCTGAGAAATTAGGAATCTTTTATAAATTAATAATATGAGCAATCCCATGAGTATTGTTTGAACCATGACTCCACACAGATCTATGAAATTGTTCAATCCCTGGCTTAAACACACACAATCAAAATCTTTCTATCCAACAAATTCTGCAGCGTATGTGTTTACTGTAATTACCACAGTAATTTAGTGTTGACCGAAGTAGACTATTAATTACAGAAGAATCAGCATCCAACACAGCTGCAAACATAAAGCAGTCAAGAAAATGAGGTATTTGTAATTGCTTTGGAAAGAAAGGAAAAAAAAAAGACATTGTTCTTATTCTGGTCTACACAAACTGAGGAAAATGCACAAACAGAAAAATAGAGTTGAGTAATCTGCAGTATGATTTTTATGTTTATTAGGCTTTGCAGAGTTGGTTTATTTACCAGCAATCTTGCAAGAGCCAGCTGAGAAGAAAATTACACAGTGAAATCTGCCTATTCATACCCATCTTCTGAAGCACTGCAAAATCCCTTCCCCCAAGACATGGACATCATTGCTCACTCTCAGAAAGGTAACTGCTGGTTCAATTTAAACATTACTTCCAGACAAGTTCTGCATTTATTTGGCCATTTCTTCCTTCTCTCTCCCCAGTACAGAGATTTGCTTACGCTCAGCTCTTCTTCTGTAGTTTCCACCTTAAATGGCCGAATAGTTGTATCTTCTTTAGTGTCAGGCTTTTGTCCCTGGCCCCACCATCCATCTTTGAAGGGCAATGTCTCTTCTTTCTTCTTGGAATATAAGCAGTAGATGATGAGGGTCCCCAGGACCAGGAATACCTCGAGCAGCATAATGCCTGCAAGAGAAGAGCGGAACTCTGGCAAGCCAAATCAGCTCAGAGATATACATACACTTTGTAAAGACTACAGAGTTTATTCCCCTTTTAGACAGGATTCCATCTACAGCATGTTCTGGCACTCACAAGACATGGACACTTCCGTAAAATTTCAGAAACAGAATGTTTTAACCTATTCAAATGAGGACAAATTGTTTTAAATAAAAGACACATAATAAAAACAGAACTCAAAGCAAGTAAAGAGATTATGTGGCTTGGCAATTAACTAGTCAATATAAATATAACATAATTTAATAGTTATAATGATATAATTTAAATTTAATGCTTTCTGTTCCTCTGAAGCTCTAGATTTCCCCTCAATTCCAAAGCAGAGCATCTCTTCAGTAAGGCTTACCTATCTGCTACAGATTTGGAGGGAAAGAAAAACAAGACATATACACAGAATAAAAAGTGAACAGAGTGAGGGCAGCCACCTTGTACCTCCCAGTGAGCCTGGAAGTGGAGCAGGGATATATTTGCACAACCCTTGAACAGCAGTGCAAAGGGTAGTTGCACCTTCCCTTTCCTTCTCCCTGTGAACTGTTTTAAAGTGAAAACAAGACCCCATGCAGATTCTCCCGGCTCTAAAACATGATCACATTCCCAAGTGATAGAACTCTGTCAAAGTGAAGAACAACCTGATTTCACAGCACATCTGCATAACCCAGCTGCAGGGCTGCTGTTCTTCAGTCAAACAGAACACCTTAGCAAACAAAAAAAAAAAAAAATCCATTTTGAATATATTTGGACTGTTTCATGCTGCAAGTAGAAAAAACACTTAGAGTCTCTTTAATAATTAATGTTTTGAAGCATGCTTTTAGGTATAAGAAACGTTTGTAAGGTGGTTTGGGGAACAGTACTGTCATCATTTTAATGCATAATTTTAAAGAACGTCTTGCTTCAAACATTCATTTGCTGGCGAATTGCTAAGACATGAAGTATTTCAAAACTTCTGTAGGGCAAGGATTGTTTATGACCCAGAACATCTTCATTCTCTCTAGAGCCAGAAGGTTTTGTTGGTTTTGCTGCTGCAGAGTAATTTGATGCTCTGAAATGGCTCAAAGAGTCATCAGAATGCACCAAATTTACTCCTGGATCAAAACAGGAATTTTAACACAAATTAATGAGAGTTCAAAGGATTACAGCAGGAATGAAACTGAATGAAATTAAGTGCCTTTATGTGACAGGACACAGACAACTTCTTGAGTTTAATTTTCTAATGGCTGACAATAACTAAATAAATAAATTAAGAAGCCAAGATAAGCACCCACTCAAACATTTGTACAGAAGCCAGGCAGATTGAACAAGCTACAAAAAAGTCTTTTTCTCACACATGCAAGTGCTACAGCCTTGAAAGTGCCTGAATCCTCAGAGGCTGGAGCTATTTGGAACGATAAGCACTGAAAAGACTTGATTTGTTTATTTGTTTCACTGGCGCTTCCATAATTTCTGCTGCTTGTTTTTCTTCACAATGTTATCTGGAGCACAAGACTACACTCTTTTCCCACCTTTTCAATACCCAGGCCATAACTTACCCCAGAATTAAAAAGTTTATCCAATTTCAGCTTGCCTCAACACACAATCCAATGCAGTTTAGGAGCATCCTGAGCACAATTAAATTTTACTGCAAAGCAGAGCTGGAGGGACTTTTAGAAATCTCAAAGCACTTTACATAGAAATGATACCTACCACAGTATTTTATAACACTTCTACTCCTAAGCCTTCACAGAGAAAAACAGCAACTTCCCTGAAACCACAACACGACTCAGGCCATGTCTAGACTAGAAAGGTTCACCACCATAACTGTGTAAACACCACACAGAAAAATTCAAACCCTTGGCCAGCTTCAATCTGTTTACAAAGCCCCACGACAAACAAAACCGCTGCTGTCAGCGCCAGCCCCGTTGTTCGGGCAGAATGGCTGGGCTACCTACAAAAACAGGGGACTCTTTCTCGGGGCTGCTGCTGCCTCAGCACCACGGCCTCTGCCAACACGGAGACAGAGGCAACCCGACACACAACTGCTCTGCCCAGGAACGAACCTCAGCCCGTTCCTTAGCAAGAAACTCTCGTGTGCTGAGGCACTGGAGTATCCTGAGCTGTAAAACGGTTTCTGCTTCCCCCGTGTGCTCTCAAGGACACTCGAGAAATCAGAATTTTTGCAGCAGAAGGCCTGGGAGGGATTGTGTGCAAATATGTGTATTTTGCATTAGCCCTGGACAACGTATGGAAAGAACTCTCTGTGTGAACAGACACCCATTTTTGCAATGAATTCCAAACAGACTTGAGCACGAGCTTGTCAACGATCCAGTAATAAGTGACAAAATCAACTTCAGGTCTCACAAGAATTCTGTCTTCTGTTGCAGAGAGTTGGGGCTGGTGACAGACTGACTTGCATGAGATGTCATCTTGGCTTGGAAGGAGCTGCCTCTGATATTGGTTGGATTATTTTTTGCTATCAGAGAGACTCTCTCTATTCGATCTCTCTTCAGTTCCCTTGAAAGTGCCCGTAAATTTCCTGATTACAACAAACACAGGGACCCAGGGCTCCAACCACGCTCCACCTTTTCGTGAGCTCCCAGGAAGAGAGGGGCAAAGTGCGTCAGCAGGATTTTAACTTGCACACTTCGCAGCACACTCAAGGGATTGTTTTGCGAGGGATGAGCTGCTGGAACGCAGCACGTTGCTCCCAACAGCTCCAGCCTGTGCCCAGAGGAGATCACTTAGAGCAGTGATTTCCCAAGCTAACTATTCAAGCCGGTTCCCAAAACTCTTGTGTGTTGTTTGAACAGCATAAAGCGGCCTCACTCATGACGCATCTGCACCAGAATTTCCTCCGCTAATCACTGCTGAGATCTGCGGTGAAACGGAAGTTATCAGCTCCTTAGCACTTGTTCCGTGATGCAGCAATACAGCACCACGAATGTGGAAGGAGAGACAGGTACAATAACACTCTCCTATACTCAGCTTTCAGAGATGTCAGCAACAAAGTGCTGGTGCTTTTATTGTCTGAATTCTCCTGATGCAACCACACTGGCATGTTGGCTTTATAAGTGAGTGCTTCAAAGGGAGTTCATGGTTTGGTTTGGCTTTTTCCTCTTTTTATGTGACCAAAGGCAAGGCCTTAGAAGGAAATATTTCCATTTATTCCATGGTCAAGGACTTAGGCTCCAAGACTTTGCTGTACCCCAGGGTGGATATTGTTTATAGGCAGCACTTAAATACCTCAGACATTACTTTTATCCTAAAGAGTTCGAGAAAGAATGCCTTTGGTTTGCTGCTTTTAAATCATGTTTTGAAAGGAAAATGTTGAAATGCAATGGGCCCAGTAAATAGCCCCAAAAGCCCAAGCTCCTGTTAAAGAAGGCCAAGTAAATCTCGAAAAATATGTTTGCAAGAAAACCCCAAAACTTCCTTACAGTATCTTACTGCTGCCTGTTGAAAACACTCCTGGTTTTCAGCACCTTTTTGCATTTTGATTTGCACTGTTCTGTTTGTGCATTTACAGCAGACCTAAGAGCTCCACAGGAACACAGCAATTATTATTTACATCAAAGCTATGTCCTGTCTCATGCTTTGTCTTCATCAGTACCCAGGAATAGACACCCCAGAGAACAGACCTCTTTATTTTCAGAGAGGTCATCTATGAAATAGCTTAATGGTAAAATCCCCATCTCCTTCAACAAGTAATCATCCATCTTTGCCTTGCAGCACTAGAATCCATCTGAAACATGGTGTTGGAGAAATAATCAACTGTGCAAACCTTCAGCCTAATGCCGGAAACCCGTTCTGGCCCAAACACAACCCAGCTACTGTGAGTGATGCACAATGCCCACAACTCTGAGGGGGGCTACTAAACCCTGCCAGTGCAAAACTGCTGGTGCATGCGTGAAGCCAGAGCTGCTTTCAGACACATGCCAGAGTTAATCATGGTTTAGGTTTAATAACGTTTTCTCTGCGAGGCTGGTTTACCAGCACACTGCGAGGTAGCTCAGAGCACTTTGCATGCTGACACTGTGAGATACAAAGTTTATTGATTAATAATTACTCTGCAGGAGAAATAACAGCTCCATTTAGAAGTGATTTTTCTGTTTTTGTTCTCTTACATAAAGTCCCACATCAGGCTTTACCAAAAAGGCACCTCTCTGCTGCAATGCTTTTGTTTACGTGTCAGTTTGCTGGAAGAGCGGAAATTGCAGGTTACTCTTCCAAGAGACCTGAAGAAAAAACAACCCACTGAAGGACTTCAGAAACTCATGGCACCTGTAACAGGGTCCCTCAGCACTGACACAACCTAAAAGGGGCTAAGACATGGCACAGCCCCTAAAATTTCACTCTCAGTCCATGTCCTACCATCTCCAGGCATCACATTTTTGTCATTATGCAGCACCAGAAACAGACAGAAAACCATCAAGACACGTGTAGAAGAAACCTTCCTATTTCTGTAGTTTATGGAGCATTATGACAAGCTTGAAAATAGCTTAGCAACACAGAAATTGCTTTGCATACAACTGATAACATCTCCCAGGTGAGCATAAAATGATACATTAACATTGTAGGGGAGGAGGAGAGGTAGGCATCGGATGAAATAAAGCATCCTACACAGGAAAGCAAATCAAAGACAGGAAATACAAATCCAACAGAGTTTCTGGCTTGTCTTGATAAGAAATTTAGCATTTACATTTTTTATTGCCATAGGGAGGTGGCACACAATGCTATCTCCAAAACAGCAGGAAGAGATGATATCATTCTATTTTACAATTTTTTTTCTAGGCTGTTCACAATCAGAAATTAGCCAGTACAGAAGGAACCTAATTAGAAGCCTACAAGGAAGGAATGAGGTCACGTCCCCAAAGTAGGGGACTCTCTGAGGCCTCTTTCAGGAGCAGGGCACAGTGCTCCCAGGTCAGGGTTGGGGGTACACTGCTGAGGAACACCCCACGCCTGTGGCACTGAGGCACTGCTCCCGAGCAGCTCTTCACCTGCTTTGTCCCTGGGACAACAGGAGCAATTAACAGAGCCAGTGTGGGCTCTGGGGGTTCCCGTTTGCATCACCCAGAACTGGTACTTACAGCACTCAGTCCTGGAGGCACCCCAGGGGGGTAGTTGAGCTCCTTACACAGCACATTCCCACCTCATTTTTCCTACAAAACTACGACAATCAATTGTTAACTCTTCAGCACTGTGCTGACGGCAGACAGGCACTGAGACCCAAGTCTAGCTAAGCATAAAAGAACAGCAGTATGGGGCTAAGTTCACTGTTACCCACTTTGCCTCGCCCAGGGGCAGCATATTTCTGTAAGCACCGGCCGGTCAAAGCTCATATCACAATCATTATTTAGAGTACTGCGTACCACACGCTTAAGAGGAAGAAGCTCAATTTACAACAACACATATTTAAGCAACATTACTTGCTCTTTCAAAGCCATGCCCCACACATTCTTCTGTACTGCTTAAAAACATGACTTGTTTATCTCAATTTTCCTTATTTTGCTTCTATTATGCTTGAGCAAACCCACTCTCTTCCAAGAGCCTGAAAAAAGCCTTTGGGCTACATAAACTCAAACTGACAGGATCCAGCTTGGGGTCTGTGTGATGCCCATTATTGTGATCTAATGACTGTGTGCATGATTCAGGAGAAAGGAGATGCATTCTCCATCTGCAGTAATTTCTGTTTAAGACGCTACAGACAGAAAAGCCACAAAAGGATTCTTACATCAGCAATGTTCAGTCATGCTAATTAGGGGTGAAAGAACTGTTTAAACTACCATAATAATGCATTAAGGTTAGATTATGCAAAGATTTTATCCTGTTTATCCTATCCAGCTTTTACTCTGTTTAATGACCCTCAAATTCCAGGAAGAAGAGGTTTTCTTGCACGTGTGCTGAGAGGTGACAGTAGCCTGGCATACAACGGAGGGTGAACACAGCTGAAAGTGCTCTCAGTGCTCTCTCAAATCCTGCTTTACAGTTAAAAGAGGGAAGGATACCATGCCAGTAACAAGTTTTAAAAACAGTTCTTAGCCACTATCCAGCCAATTAAATGACACAGTCCAACAGAGTCCAAACTACACCTTGAGTTCTACATGTCATTCCTAGCGTCTGACAAGAAATTGTGACTAGCACATTGTCTTGTTTTGCCTTCCACTAGAGTTTCTAGCAATAATGAGGTTCACCTTCTCATCCTATGCCAGTATCTGCATTTTACAGAGGGGGTGGAAATGAACCAAAAGAGTTAAATATTGCAGATAAGGAAATGAGATCAAGGTAATTGTTCCTCAGGGCCTTAAGGCAAATTAGGGTTCTATTTTTAGCTACACCAAATCTTCCAGTATTGAAGAGTAAAAGGTAACCTTCCTTCCCTGCCATGGCATTATTGTCAGTGTTTTGCCCACCCAGATCTCTAGATAAGACTCCTGTTCATCCCAAACTGCTTGGTGGTACAGCCCAGCATGTGCCCTTCTGCTTACTGTAGGATTTTCCATTAGTCTCTTAAGATTATTCCACGAAATCAGGGAGGGAAAGATCTTGTCAACTAGCAGATTTACGAGCTTTTTGTATTAGCACTGTTAGAAAACCGTGTTACTAAAACCTTTAATTATTAAAACATGCAGAATTGACGTATATGTGGTGCTTTAGAGGGGGGAAAAAAAAAGAGTGCAAGTAGTTTGAAGTATGTAAGAACAAAGTACATGACAACCCTTCAGTTAAAAGGAGATGTGGAGATGGAAACGATGAGTATAAAGACTGCCAAAGGAATCTTCTGGCAAACTGCAAGACAGATGAAGTGCACATTGTGAATTTAAATTAGGATCATGACTCCAAGTTGTACGGGCAGCATGAATGAAAATGTGCTCCTTCCCCTGTGATATGAAACTCCCTCTAACCTCTAGGATGCCAAACTCCCTCCTTCCTCCATGGTGACCTCCATCTTCTATGATTCTAGACTCCCTCTTACCTCTGCGATACCAGTCTCCCTCTCACCTTTACGATGAGACTCCTTCCATCCTTCCTGCTGCAGTGATGCCAGACTGCCTCGCCCCTCTATGAAACCAGATTGCCTCCATTGCCTCTGGTGCCAGACACCACAACTCCCTGTGATATGAGATGACCTCCATCCTCTCAGATATCAGACTCCCTCTCCTCTCTGATGCCACACTTCCTCCTTCCTCGATGATGTCTGACTTGCTCTTACCTCTATCAAGATAGACTCCTTCCCTCCTTTCTCAATGATGCCAAACTCTCTTCCTCCTCTTGGATGCCAGGCTCTCTTCATGATGCCACCATCCCTCTTACCTATATGACGAGACTCCTTCCTTCCTATTTGATGCCAGATTCCTTCCTTTCTCTACCACGCCACACTCCCTCCTTCCTCTATGAAGTCCATCTCCCTCATACCTCTATGAGGAGACTCCTTTCTACCTCTATTATTGCAATTTCCTGCTTTTTTTTCTATGATGCCAGACTTGCTCCCTCCTCTGTGATACCAGACTTCCTCTTACCTCCGTGATGCCACACTCTCTCACACCCCTGTGATGCCAGACTTTTCCAGTTTTCCTCCCTTTTCTGTGATGCTGCACTCTATGATGACCGTCTTCTTTCTCTTGGATGCCACTCTCCTTTGTTCATGCCACAATCCCTCTCACCTCTATGATGAGACTCCTTCCTTCCTCTACAATTACAGACTTCCTACTGCTTCCATGATGCTGGACTCCTTTCTTTCTCTGTGATGCCAGACTACCTTGATCCGCTATGATGCCAAATTCTTACCTCACCCCCTCCTTCCTCAGTGATGCCAGATTCCTTCCTTCCTTCCTTCCTTCCTTCCTTCCTTCCTTCCTTCCTTCCCTCCGTCTTCAGTGATGCCAGACTTTCCCTTACCTCTACAATACCAGTCTCCCTCTTACCTTTATGATGACACTCCTGTCCTTCCATCCACAGGGATGCCAGACTCTCTCCTTCATCTTTGATGGCAGATTCCTTCCTTCCTTCATGATGCCACACTGTCTTCTTCCTCTTGGAAGCCACTGTCCTTCCTTCGTGATGCCAGACTCTCTCTTACCTCTTTGGTGCCACATTCCTGCCTTCCTCTTCAGTGCCAGATGGAACCACCAACCTCTGGGATGCCAGACTCCCTCCTTCCTTCATGATGCCAGACTCCTCCTCACCTCTATGATGACACTCCTTACTTCATCTATTATTTCAGATTTCCTCCTGTTTCGAGGACACCAGACTCCCTGACCACAAAATCTGAATACTCCAAGTATAATACAAGAAATGTGTAAAATAATATATAAGATAATAAATTCATTTTGCCTAGAGCTGTAAGTGTAAAAAGGGAAAAAAAGTATTAATTGTGACTATGGAAACAGGAAGAGATGGAAACTTGTTGTCTCTCTACGAAGACTTCATTCTCAATGAGAAAAGGAACTTTGAATGATGACAGAGGAGGGGAACAGATGGTAGTCATCATTTTCTGTCAAATAACTGCAACACCAAAAGGATGTGCCAGAGTAAACATGTAACACGAACAATTCTTGCTACTTTATCTCTCTCTTAATAACAACTAAATATTTAAGTTCTCTTTGGATTTATAGGCTTCATCTAGAAAAGTGCACTACCTGTACCCACCAGATTAGAGCAATTAACACTCTTGATGAAGCACCCAAGAGGACTAGGTCCTTCAACAGAGCTTTGGTTTTGGTTCGTAATACATGGGCATTTAACCTGAGAGGAATCTGTCTCCTGTCAGACAGCAAAGCATGCCCAGGCTGCAGATACAGAACAAACTGGGAGAGCAGCAGTCACGTCTTCCCTACACAATCCACACGATGGACAAAATTTGACTGCTGGGCGCAATAAATATGAGAAGAATTGCTTGAAACCGAGAAAGAACAACAAAACCCAAAAGTTCACGGAGCCCTCTCCTGTCCCATGGACACCTAATAATCTCCAACAGAGATGTTTAAAAAAAATAAAAAGATGGAGGAATGTTAGATAACAGCTCACTTTTCAGAGAGGAAACCTAGCAAACAGCTCCTGCTCTTTAATCCAGCAGGATCTCTCCATAAACATGATGACAGATAATTTCTTCATGCTGGCAAACACAGTGTCAAAAAAAGCAACTAACAAAGCATGGCTACCACAATTCCCACGAAAATATTCCCAGCCCTGCCAATCAGAATGCATTTAATCAATAATAATATGCTTAAATATATATAAAAAGCTGAGAATGCTGCCTCAAAAAAACAACCATAAACCCCAGGGTATATTCAAATCACTGTCAGCCATCCTGCTCTGTCTAGCATGACCAAGATATTAAAGCAAATGTCATTTTAGAAGTAGATTTTTTGTGCTTTACTGTTTATATAAATACCCATTTATACACACAATGATGCATTTAATTAAAAATAATGTGTTCAGAGGAAGAATCCAGGACTTTTTCAGTAGTAGTATTCAGAAGGGAAAAAACTATTTTCAACATTAATTACAAGCAGACCAACGCTCTTCAGAGAGAAGCAAGATGCTCTACTTTCCAAGTGACTTTTCTTTAGGGACTTACACAGTAATTAGAGATCTATTTGCCACATTTGGAACTTGCATTTTAAAGAAGACTGCCCTGGTTCTGGGATTGTGCATTGCATGAAGAAAATAATCTTGCAGGCTCAATGAAGTAGTGCACACTCTACCACAATGGTAAGGTTTTACCTGTGCTCACCTGGCCACAAAATTTGAATACTCCAACTATAAAACAAGAAATGTGCATAGGAATACGTAAGATAATCAATTCACTTTGCCTAGAGCTATAAGTTGTACTTCACCTACCACCCCAATCCCTGCTTTACTACTTCTCCACTGACAAATTACTTGACAAACATTACTGAAGCAACAAGAATTTCTGGGAGCATTACTATTCCAGAATTAATACCCCAAACCTTTTTATTTACCTATTGTAATTATTCAGATTAAATTGGTCATGTCTATTCTACTAAGGAGCCTAAGCTTGTTTCACAGTGCTTACAAGATTAAAACATTGTCATTTTCTGCCTAAAAATACTGGGTAAGTCTGAAAGTTTTGCTGAAACCCTGGATAAACAAACAAGCTGAAAGCCCTACAGAATGACCACATACTTAAAGTACAGTAAATCAACAGGGGGTGAAAAAGGCCTTTTAAAACACCCAGTAATCTAAAACCTATTTTGGGCAATTCATACAGACGAATTACATGTGGATTCTGGCTGCACTGGTTATTACCAACTGTGCTCTATTTTTAAATTATTTACTTCAATACTATGATCACACTCATGAAAAAAAGAAAACAAATTCTGGAAGAAATAACAAGCAAGCAGAGTTTAAGCAAATCACACGCAAGTTTTAATACATGAATTCTGACTGGAAAAGATGTCAAACAAAGAGCCACGAACTTGACACTGAGCCAGGACCTTCCCCACAAAGGCTTCAGCTCCGACAAAGATCTAATCCTTGTCCTTGGACAACTTCAACTGTGGATTGATTTTCAAAGCTGCTTAATTGCTTTTGGGGCCTATCTTCCATCGATTTTCAGTAAGCATTAGCAATCTGTGCTCTCGAGTCTCAGTTTTAGCTGACTTCAAACAGGAGTGATATCTGCTTCAGGGGGGAAACACAGCATCTCAAAAGAGTAGTGCCAATCAAAGTAGTACGTAACCCTGCATTTGTGGCTCTCCAAGTAGCTTTGAGACATTGGCTTCTAAGACAGATCCTTTCTTGTAGGTTCACCTACAAGAACTAGGCAAGTTCTCTCATTTTAGATAAAGCTATGCTAGGAAAAGAAGGGAAGAGAAAGCAGCCTAATTCAATAGAGTTGGAAAATTTGGCAATGCATTTGATGATGGTATGTTTTAACTGCTGGGCAGTCAAAATCCCAACTGAATTCTGACAAACTGAGCCAAACTTGTGGAGAGAGTACATAATTTCCTTAGTCTTTGCAGATTGCTCAGTTATGCAACAAAATACAGGCATTAAACTTAAAAGGTTTTCATCTCATCCCTAAAATGCTTGTTCAGCAAAGGGAATTATGTATATAGTACTTAATCAAACCATTTTCAGGTTTGGCAAAATTACCCATAAACAAAACAAATACACAAAACTTCAATTTCATATCCCCATTTAGAGATGAGCAAATAAACCAAACCAAAACCATTTATATGCCAATAGTTAAAGCCACTTACTTTAACTAAACTGGGAAACCTAGCCACATTCCCAAGGAATGCTAAATAAAATTGCTGTTTCCATAAGCACTGTCAGCAGTAACGCCAGCTTATCAGGAACCTTAACCTGGAAAAGCACCCCTGGCCCCAGCAAGTAGTTAGGAATGTCACATACATTCCACCACCAGGAATGCAGATTAGGGCCTTCCTGTTCCCGCAATCAACAAAGAAGCCCCACCCGGCCCACGGCATTCCCCAGGCTTTAGCAATTCCCATTGTTCGCAATACGTGGAGCACCACGCACTCCTTAAAACACGGGCACCCGGGGACCGCAGGCGCAGCGCCCGCAGCCTCCGGCACAGGGAATCACTCGGAAAAGCGATTCCTTTTACTGGCTGAGAAGCCCAGGCTCCTCTCTCCGCCGGGACACCGTTCGCATCCCTCCCGGGCACTTCCCGAGCCGAGCCCCGTCCCGGCGCACTGCGGACCCCCCCGGCCGGCGGCCGCCGCCCCCGCTCTCACCTGCGGCCGGAGCGGCCACCGCGCTGCCC